>WEIU01007843.1:689858-728338 GCA_013389925.1 Aegithalos caudatus | reverse complement strand
GGGGTCCCCACGCACCCCTCCCCGCGGGGCCGTGCACCCACAGCTCCTCCTCCCGGCGCGGAGCTTCCGCCCGCGGGGTGTCCGCGGGTGACCCCCGCAGCCCTTCACCCGCTCCCCCGGCAGGGCAAGCCCGCGCTTCTTACGCGCTTCCGAGCTGGGATGATGGAAAACGCGGCCAGCCCGGCGCCGGGACCTGGGAGCGCGGCCCCGACGTGTCCTTCGCCTCCGGGTCGCCCCCATCAAACTCAGGCGCTTCGTTTGGTGAAATAAAGACGCTTTCTGCGTTGTTCCGCCGCGTCCCGCTGTCCCCGAACCGGCGGGAAGCCCCCAGGGATGTGCAGAGCGTCTGTGGCTGGCAGAGGTGGGGGCGGTGTGGGAGAGGCGCTCCGGGGTTCCCGCGTTTTGGGGTAAAATCCAGGAAACGGCTGGCGAAGTGCTCGAGGTCAGGCTGGGATCTGCACGTGGCCCTTCAGAGTTTTCCATCTTTTTCGGGATTTTTTTTTGTGGAGTTGGGCTATGAGTTGGTGGCGGCAGCGGAGCAGCATCCCACTGCCTTCCTGCCTTACTCCTTCTTGGACACACCGGCGTGCTTGGTGCTCAGGTTCTGTGGGAACTGGCTTTTGTTGGTGAGGGTTTGGGTTATAACAAGGCCCAAACAAAGAGTAAAAGGAACAAAGAAATAAAATAAACCTTGAAGAGGACCTAGTAAACTCGTGTTCCCTCCGTGGTGCCTGCATGTGCATGGATGCTGTGTGCTAAATGTGGAGTTGAACAGGCTGAATTATGGTGGACTTAAATGCTGAGAAAGCAATTTGATTAGCTTTGTGCCTAATCTATGAAATCATGATAACTTTATACATTATTTACCGTGTGTATATGTGTATATATGCACGCATACACTCTCCAAACCTTGTTATTGGTGGGCTTACATTTTTTTACAGATTTAGTAATAGTTGGGTTATAATATATTGACATGCGAATCATTTAACTTCTGTTGTGTTTCTTGGATTGGGGTCTTTATTCCCCTCCTTGAAGTCTGGTGTGATTCTCCAGCTATGCAAGAAAAACTCAGCTGGCATTATCTTATATTGGGACATTTGAACTAGTTTGAAGGCTGCTGTTTTGGATTTTTTTTTTTCCTTTGCAGGTGCCAACTCACATTTTCCAAGCTCTGCAGAAGGTAGTTGGACACAAGTCTGAACTGCAAGCTCTTGTAGTAGCAATTAGTTCAGCCCAGGGCTTGAGTTGATGAACTTAGCCGGGTGCCAGGGTGTGTTATCTCTGCGCTCAGCCGTGCGCTGCTGCAGCGGATCAGCTGCTGCTGGGGGCTCACTTGTGTCCAGCTGTGCCACTTAACTTTTGCAGAAATAGAGAGGAGATGGTGATTGTCATTTTGTGTAATTTGAATTGCCTGAAATACATATAGGACTCTTCTGTGCTTTTCGTTTTGGGGGTTTTTTTAATGTCCCCATGCACTGAGCAGTGCTGCTGTAGACAGTGTTTACACTTTCAGACTGTGGTGGAGATGCTGTGGTGGAGATGCTGTGTTGGCTGCCCTGCAGGTCCTGAAGGGAGCTGGAGGCACTGGCCCTGTATCAATGCATGCGTGTGACTCTGAGCACTCTCAGGGACCTTGCTGGAATAAAACTTGGTTGATGTCTTTGTTGGCAGTGTCTAGACCAGAGGATGAAGTTGTGACCTGCTTTGGGTACTTCTGCTGGACCTCCTCAGGGATTTTTCAGCCCAGAATTAAGATATTTTTTGTCTAAAAGGGGCACCAACCAAGGAGTGTGCTGCCTCAACAGCTCCACCCCCCACAGAATTTCTGCTTGATGAGCCTTTCAGTGTCCTCTAGAGAGCTTGGGATTGAAGGCACCAGCATTGCCATCAACTCTCTGTGTCAGGACATGCCAGTCCAGTAAGTAATGGAGCAGACAGAGGTGTGTGTGATGGTCCTGCTGAAGGAGAAGTACAGCCTGGCAAGTGAGCAGAGTGCCTTGGAAAGAAGACAGAGATTTAGGGACATGTCAGGCTGATTTTTGCCGTCTTTATTAACTAAGGGCTCTGTTCCACTCCATGCAATAGACTTGGAAAAAGACTGACATGCTGAGCAAAAGCAAACTCTCCTGGTGAATGAGATGGTTTGGCATCTGAAGATGCTGTACATGGGTATGGTTTAAGCTGGTGAGAAAGCCATGCAGTTCTCCTGCAGAGCTACTGGTTCCCGTAACAGCAGCAGAAGTTTCATGTTGGTTTCACTGGGGTTGTAGTTCCACCTTCCTGCCCTGCCATCTCTCCTTGCCTACTCGTTGTTGGGGTTAAAAGGAGCTGGTATTTATGGGAGGAAGTACCCCAGGTACACAGGAGACTTCTTCCATGTGTAGGTTTGTGATACCTTATCAGAAAGAGCTGCTCAGAGGGATTATAGCCAGCGAGGTGGCAGAAAGGATGGGCGTTGGGAGGAGTGATAGCGTGCCCACAGCCACCACTGCCATGCATCTGCTGATGCTGTTGCCTGCTTTGGGATAGTCTTACTGCACTACTGTGGTGCAAAACAAACTGTGTGAAATACAGCTGTCCTTGCCTGCCTGCAAATGGATGAAAAGCAGTCTCTAGTCCCTGTAAGTAAATGGCTGTCAGCAGTCTCAATGAATGCTCACCACTCCTTAGCAAGAGCTGCAACTTCTGGGTTATTCCCTTTGGCTCCTTGAGCATTTGCAGTTCCTGCCCTCCCGGTAAACGAGTGCATCTCATCTGCAGGCTGTCGCTGCACTGACGGTAACTTTTCCTGAGGGAAGTAGATGGAGGAGGCAGCGAATGCCTTATCCCATCTGTGTGTGTGTTGCCGCTCCAGAACTGAAATGATGTTGGGCAACTTCCTGCGCAGGTGGCTGCTGTGGCGGCGCGGGTGACTCACGGCAGCACCCAGCGCTGCTCTGGACAAGTGCTCGCTTGCAAACCCTGTCCACGAGGCGAGGCTCCCTGTGGCTGCGTGTGGGATGTCTCTTTCCAGACCCAGTGGCTGCCTTGTCTCGCAGAGAGGACGCGAGAAACCCCCGAGATGCCGCTTCAGTTTTTTCCTGGCTGGCTGTTCATGTGTGATGGGTGTGTGTTTGTTCCCTGTCACGTTACACCTGCTGATTTGGTGATCGTGCTGGATGATGGCGAGCTCTCCGTCTCATCCCCACCATGCTGGGTAAAAGCATGCAGTGATGTTCCGTGGTGCTTCCAAAATACAATTTAGGTCAGCAAGAAGAGGCAGCTCGCTGTGCTTGGGTAATAAATTACATGCAATGGAAGAAGTACTGCCTGATGCCAGCCAGCATCTTTATGACCCCTGGTACTCTGCCTGTAAAACTTTATGGCTGTGGAAGCACGAGGGTTGGGTCACTCCAGGTTGGGAGGTGCTGCTGAGTGCTCAGTGCCGGCCTGTATGGTCAGCAGCTGGGAAATACGGCAGCTGTGTTTGGTGCAGGAATACCTATTTTATTGAGAGGTTGCTCAGGGACGCCAGGACCATTTTAAGAGAAGCCTGGAATTTGTGTAGGTAGGAATACTTATGCTGAAAGTCAGTGATGTGGATTTTGACCTTTTTTTTTTTTGCCGAGTGTGTTCAAAAATTTTTCCCATCATGTTCAGACTAGACTTAGCGCTCCGTAGTTTTTCCTCAAGGTTTAGAGAATGTTAGGGACTCCATTAGATTGACTACTGCAGGCATCATCACCCACCCCTACTCTTCTGCACACTCACTCAGGCTTCGTGTCTTCTCTCAGGTTATTTTCAGTGCATTCCTGTCTTGCAGTTTGTCGCTACTTTTAGTTTCCCAGTGTAAGTGTGGTCCTGTGCTTGCTTTCTTTTCAACAGTGTCCCTCGGTTTTGTTGTGCTTAGATTTGGGGCAAGTACATGGTCGCCTAAAAGCCAGGTACTGGATATGAAGAGAATTCAGCACCTTGAGAATGTTCCTGACGTAGAGCTGAAGGAGTGGGAGCTGGGAAGCTTGCTGCTAAACAGCAGCCACTCATCCCTCATCCTCTGGTCTGTGAGGATCATCCCCAGACCAGTTATCAGCCAGTTTGGTTTTGTTTAGGGATATCCAGTAGTCAAAAGTAGGAGGGTTTGTTTGTTTGTTTAAACAGAAAGCCAAGTTCAACACTGGTGGAGTAAAATTAAAAGCAAGTTGGCCAGGGAGGTCAGCACAGCAGAGAGCATTGCTTTGCCTTCCCTGGGCTCTGGATGAAAAGTTGCACTTCAGGAGCTGGGAAGCAGCAAATGGGGACAGCTTTGCAGTCACAAAGTTGTACTGCTGATGTGGTTGTGATACAGCTCCAACATTGCTTTCCAGTTAAATCTTGGAGAAGGGTCACTTGAGGTGAAGCTTCAGGTTGTTGGTTTTCCACTGGAAGTCAGGAGTTTTGGTAGTTCTGAGGCTGAAGGAGTCAGAAAAGCTGTGTGGAAAAGATAGCTTGATGTTTTGCAGTGTTGGTAAATTGGTGCTGACACCAGGTGAAATGTAGCTATGTTCACTTCTGTTTCAAGAGGATGGTAGAGAAACACAGGGAAGGGTTATTCTGGAAAGGGAATTAGCATCAGAATTATTTTGCAAGACATTTGCTCATATGGCTTACTTGTGAACATATCGGTTCATTTACATTTTTTTTAATTTTAGTCCACTTAGCAAGCACAGTATTGAATTTCAGGAAAATGACCCATAAGCATCTCTTGAAAAGCTATTGGCTGTAAAGCATTTTTCTTGAAAACACTTATTTCCCTCCCCTTCTCTTTTTGTGTCTCACCAAAGGTTTTTTCTGAATAGTTTAGATTTCACTTCTTGTTTGTTTTTTAAATTATCTTCATATCCCAGTTTCTCTGTTAGACTGTTTTTATGTGCATGTTTTAAATCTGAGGCACAGGGAACCAGGTCCAACAGTGACTGCAGCCTTTGGAAAAGCTTCACATTTGCAAAGTCTCTGAAGGCAGCAGTGGAATAAATGTCCCAGAGGCTCTGGGCCATGTACAGGGTCTGGATTGGGGTCAGGATGTATCTGAGCTCACATATCATTTTCCTTTCAGATATTTGTGTCAAACACAAACCCACTTACGTGTGTGTGTATATGTGTGTATTTAATTAAAAAAAGGCAAATGTTTATGAAAAAGTTAGATGAAATCTTCCTCTTGCTCCCGGCCCTTTCCTGGCCTATGATAAGGGTTGGTTTAATCCCTTCCCTATTTCACAATTCCTCAACTTTTCTTAACATTGGACCTTTGAATTGGTTTTCATTACTTTTTTTTCCTCACCCTGCCTTTAATTATACCTCAGGGTGTGGGAGAGCATTGACATGAGAGAGGCCTGGAAGTATTTCCACAAGTCCCTGGAAAACCTCTCTTCCCCTTTGAGACCACCAATGCCAAGGTTCAAATGAAGCCCCTGAGCTTATGGCTTGTCCAGTCCTTTGGCTGGTTGGTTTTATTTTCAGGCTGGATTTGAGAAGGTGATAAGTGCCTTTTTAAACCCATTATTTTTAATTTTCCTCTGCTTTGCAAGCCAGGAGGAGCGGGAAGGGCCCTGCCCGCTGTAGGTGCTGCCCCTGGAAGCATATCTGGGTGTCCTTTGTCACCCAGGGGTTTGTCTCTTCCACAGACACTGCTGAAATCTGTGTCTGAGAGGTGGTTTTCTCCTCAGAAGACTGTAATGCCTTTAGTTGTCTTGGATACGTGACATCATATAGTGCTAATAATCAAATACAGGCCTTTCTCAGGGCTGGGGGAGGATCTCAGCTGACCTCCAGTAGGGTGTGGGATGTGCAGGGCATGGGCAGCCTGAGACAAAGGAGTGAGTGGGGAGAAAGGTTGAATTAGTAGAGGCCAAAATGATTTGGTATCATGCTTTTAATGCTCCTGGTCAGGCAGATGGCTGCTTTTTATTGATGGGCTTGCATTAGTTGTGCCAGGATTTTATTATTTTTTCTCTTCCCTCCATCATGCAAAGACTTATAGCTGGTCCTGTGCTACATGCACAATGACTTGGAAGTTTATCCACAGTTTGGATAGATGAGCAGTGAGTAATTTATTTGTCTAATTCTTGGGCTGTTTTGACAACACATATTGATGTATTTAAGTCAGGACAAGCCCTTAACGCTTCTCACAGATGCAAGGGAATATGAAAAATCAATAGAGGAATTTGCTCTTGTTGTAGTTGTTTACATGCAAAAGCACAAAGCAATTGTCTTAAATACTCTTACAGAGCCTGCTTGTGTCAGGACAGAAGTTGTGTGCAAAACACAACTGCCTGGCTCTGCAATGAAGGCTGCACACCCTGAGCTTGTTGTGGAAAGAGTGGGTGCAGAGCTGCTGTCATTAAGTGTGATATGGCTGAAAATCTTTTTTTCCTGGATTAAAATTATGTTTGACTCCTCATACTTGGGCAATGCGTGGTAAGATTCATGGATTTTTGGGGTTATTTTAAACCTGGAGGGAAATCACTGTGCTATTGGCAGACTTCAGGTCTTCCCACTATTAGCAGAGGTGACCTAGTTGTTTGGCTGGTCCTGCAGAAATAAAAAGGTGCATTTAGTTGTGGAGAAGGTTGTCCTAACCTAGGGCACTGATGCTGTGCAGGTGCCAAAAGGGCACCTTTCATCTGATGCCATGTAAAGAAGGATCAAGCAGCAAGAGCAACTCTGTTCTCATGCTAGCTTGGCACAGACAAGGCTGTGGCATCTTCTGACTAAAAGGCTGAATTCTGTCTTGCCAGTTCTGTGAGTCTAAGAGTGGTGGCCACTTAAAACTTGGGTAGCCCTGTACCCTTACACCTGCAATGCTGCTGAGTTTGGAGTAGGTCACCTTTGGTGGGATGGTGGCAGCTTTGTCCTTTGGGCCTGGATCCTGCTGGAGCTGAGACTTCTTCCAGGAAGGGCTGCTGCAAAATAAACGTGCTTCCCTGCTTGCTTGAGGATATGCTGAAGTGGACTTCCAGTTTCATTAAATGGTTGGCCTTCATTAAAGCAACTTTGTCATCATTAAATGCTCACACATCAAAGCATTTGCTCCTGTAGCAGTGCTCAAGGTCTTCCATCAACATTCAGTCATAGCTGGGGGTGTGTGGGGGCACGCAAACCTGGTTTAACCCGGATGTGCTCTGCTGGCTGAGGACCTCTCAGTGTTCATAACCTTTCCCAAAGTTAGCTCTCCAGTGAATTTGAGAGAATGCTGCAAAAAATATTACCTTGTCTTGAGACATTGAGTCTCCTGTGATCTGTTTGTGCTTCTCTGGAGCTGCCTGCTGCCTTGATACACCTGCAGCTGTAACCAGCACCTTTGGACCTGGGCTCTGCTGCTTGGGTCATGAGTGATCTGGGAGAGGTCTTCACTGGGCTTTGGGTGCTGGACTGGCATGGATTAGCAGGGAGGTCTGCTCCTGGCTTTTTTGTGATGCCAAAAATCAGACTGCTGGAAGAAGGTTTTCTCTCTCACCTCTTTCCTGATGCATCCTAACTTCTATTGGAGCAGCCTCAGTTGACTTGGCAGCCTTTTAATCTTCTTACCCTGGGATCATAGTCCTCTGTCTGTAATTACCATGCAAAATGATGTGCACCTCCATTGTGATACTTTGAGGCCTAAGTGCTTTGGTTGGCCTTTCTTTTGAAGGTACTAACAGGAGTCAGATCCTTGAGTTCCTTAGAATTTGGGTGCATGGGGCTGTTTTCAGTTGGAAGCATTAATACCAGTGCATAGCAGCGTGCTGTGTCACTCTGTACTCATTGGTAGGGTAAAGCACATGGGCAGAGCACAGACTCTTCCATATTTTTCAGAGGTGTACTTAAAGCATATTATTTTTGCATCTGCCTGGCTGGAGATTACCTCCTGGCTCTGCTTACAGGGCTGGGACTGTCCCCATGGGAATTATCAAAACATCTGCACTGGAGAGCTGCTTCTGTACTCTTTACTTCTCACACTTTGCTCTCCTTGCTCTTACTGTGGTTTTTCTGCTGGGTCATCCCTGAGCACAAAACTCTGCCAGCTTATAGAAAAGATGGCTTTAGTGAATCCCACGACCCTTATGTCAAACATTAAACCCCAAATATTGGAAGTGGTCATCTAGAAAATGATAGCTTGGAAGCTGTATTCTCGCAGTCATGTCTTCTTATAGGCAGTCAGAGCACACATGGAGAAAAAATTGTGGATTTTGGATGTCATTAAGGGTCTGTGTGAATGAAGAGGGGTTCTGGAGAGCACACAAGCTGACCGCTTTTATGCCTTCAGATATGCTCTAGTGGCACTGGTGTCTATCCTGTGATTTTATTTTTTTCTCATTTATTAGTTGATAATAGTCTAATATGGCCTTTATACCTTTCTAGAAAAAATAAATTAATTTTGGATGTGTTAATGCAGAAGGTGTGTGAGGTGGGAAACTAGGATAAGAAGGTAATGAGATGTGGATTTTTGTAATGCATCTACCAAGAGAAACACAACAGTAAATAACCTGTGTTATTTACTGTAAGTAAGTATGTTACCTGCAAATAATTTTTATTTTCATGTAGGGCATTAAATATGCTAATGATTCTCTGCTAAAACATAGTAGCATGCAAACAAATAGTGCATTGACTCCACAAAGTCTACCTGATTATAAGTGTCAGCTTAATAAGTTGTTATATTTTTTCCCTTATATTTTTGAGAAGACTCAGTGTGCCCAGGCCATTTTTGTGTTGAAAACAGACTTTATTGCCCCCTTTCCCCTAAGAAATAAATACAGTGACTTCAGGCTTGCATGTGTGTGTCAGCATGTGCATGCTCTTGAGCTGCCGTGCTGACGGAAGATTTGTAAAGGGAGATTTCGTGCAACATGAACTGGGAGCTAAAATTACCAAAACACGGCTGTGAGGTGTAAGCTCCTGTGTAGCTGCCTAAAGAGGTGCTGAACAAGGGGGCAAAGTTAATCATTATAAAGAGAACAGAGCAGCTCGCATTGCAGCAGACTTGGGGTTTGTCTCACTGTAGGAATATTATCACTAGCTCTTTGTTTTGGTTTTTTTTTTTTTAATTTAAGAAAGGATTGAAGGAGTGACATGAGCATATGTATATATGGCTGTGTTTAAAGCCAGCCATTGCTGACTGCCAATATAAATCTGCTCTGGTGCCTTGGGGGAGAAGCAAATTGTAGGGAGAGCAAAGCTATTTTTGACCAGCTATTTGAGCAGCTCACTTTGCTTCAATTTTTTTCTTTTTTTAATACTGACTGAGCTGGTGGTTTATCATACTCGTCCCTGCACTTAATAGAAATAAGAAACAGAAAATAAAGAATTAATGGATGTTTTCCAGTACTGCTTCTGGTAAGCATAAGTGCAGGTGCTATTGTCAACACAGCTTTGCAATAGTTGGTGCAAGAGCATATGAACAGACGAAGAGAGGAACAAAAATTGCTGGTGGGAAACAGGGTGTGTTTCCTGGGGGAGGCACAGATTCTGCACCTCATGACTGCCTGGCACCAGGCAGGGGCTGGCAGGACTGGGGAGCATAAAATGGATTATCATGTTGCTTTTCTGTGTCACCACGTCACTCCTCTGCTGCATGTATCGCTCCCTTCTCCAAAAGAAGGAGCTGGGCAGTGGGTGCACTGTGAGGCTGCCAGGTTGGAGCTGGCTGGGTCTGGGGGTTCACAGCCTGCTGCTAGTGGACACCTGGTAGGAGAAGATGCAAGTGCAAGGAGACAAGTGTTTACTGCAAACTGGTCTGAGAAAACATCCAGTAACTGCGCAGAGCTGTCTGGTGAGATGTGATATGGAAACTGTCCTCATCTGGAACTCTGGCACTGGAAGCTGGAGCATGAAACCAGAATGATAGTGCTTACAGGGACAGGGAGCTGGATTGGGGTCTGGGCTTTTCTTTGGTTGTTTTGTTGAATCCTTTTACACTTAATACAAACCTCAGCTTTGCTCTGTGGTATTTACATCTGTGAGCTGCATCCATAGTTGGAGTGTCCCATGTCTGTAGTCTACATGTGTGGGTAGGTGCACACCTCTTACATCTGTACAGTGCTCACATCAGCAGGAAAAAAACAGCTGTTCCCATAACATTGTTTGCTAGAAGACCCCTTTTTAAACTCTACAAGCAGGGTGGTTTCTGTTGGTGTAATGCCTCTAAAGCATGAGTGGCCTGTTGGACCATGCATTGAGTGGCAGTGTTTTATAATGTTATGATTAGGGTTTTAAGTGTTTTGTGGTTTTGGGTTTTTTTTTATCTAAGTAGTCAGCCATTGTTCCTGCAGAGAACTGGTCCCAGCACTCTCTGCTCTGCAGGGAAGCCCAGGTAGGGCAGCAAGCCTTGGCAGGAGGGGAAAAAGATCTTTTGGACCCAGGCAGCTCTGTGGGACCCAGGTGATTGACAGATAGGCTGGCCATATTGTCCCCTCATAGAAACAGGCAGCAGCATTTGGGAATGACTGTGACTTGTAGGTGTTATAAAGATTTCATTTCCACTGAGACCACAAATAGACTTTATGCTGATTTAAGTTTTGCAATTCCTTTTTCACTCTTTGGACATCAAAGGCAAACACTTCTAAACAGGGTCAGTTTACAATATGATGAGTAACTTAAGAGTTAATGTGAGAACTGAATGGATTGGATCCTACCTGTTAGGATTTTTTTCCAGGTTTCAGGTGTTGACATGAATATAGCTATTATTTCTGTGTCTGAATTGGTGTTTGTAGACAGACACAGCAGTTTCCAAGTGCTTCCTGTAAGCTCTGCTTGTAAACCAAGGGGAGTTACCACAGGCTCATGAGTTTACTGGGAGGCTCCTGTTGGACCCTGGCTCTCACCAGTGTCCGCAGTGCACAGCGTGGGGATGGTGCAGCCCCGCTCCTGGGTTTGGTGAGCTCCTGCTGAAGGGACTGTGGTAGTTTGCAGTGATTTCTGACCATCTCCTTTGTTGCAGACCAATCAAGCTAAATGGGTCCAGTCACTGGAATGACTCCGGATAAGAAAGCTGAAACGCCGGGAGCAGAAAAAGCCGCGGGACTACGGCAGTGCCATGGGATGGGCAGCCTGCCCCATGGGGGCGACGCCGGCAAGCCAAAGGCCACCGTGGTGGACAGGGATTCAGCAGATGACGAGCTCACAAATTTGAACTGGCTGCACGAAAGTACTAACCTGCTAACAAACTTCAGCCTGGGCAGCGAGGGCCTTCCCATCGTTAGCCCCTTGTACGACATCGAGGGTGACAGCGTGCCATCCTTCTCACCGTCCTGCTACCAGAACCCTGAGAAAAAATCCTCCACTTCCAAACCCCCTTACTCTTTCAGCCTTCTCATTTACATGGCGATTGAGCAGTCCCCCAACAAGAGCTTGCCAGTCAAAGAAATCTACAGCTGGATCCTGGATCGCTTCCCTTACTTCGCCACAGCCCCCACCGGCTGGAAGAACTCAGTCCGACACAACCTCTCCTTGAACAAGTGTTTCCGAAAGGTGGAGAAAAGCCATGGCAAGGTGAGACCTGGCAGGAGGGAGGTGGAGCAAGTTGGAAATTCAGGGAGAAATGGAGATGGTTGGTTTGTTCTTAAGCGTGTTTTGTTTGGGTTGTTTTCACCTCACCGTATCCTCATAACATTTTATTTGCAGATGGAGGTGGTTTGGAAATGCTGCTTCTGTGAAATCACAGGATGACAAAAGTCACTGGGTTTTGTTATTTACTGTTGACCTGGGTACACCCAGCAGTGGTGCATCCTTTTAAAATCTGGCACACATGCAATTGCAAAGGAATCTTGTTTCCATTTACTTACGATTTTGTTAGCCTGCAATAACCAGCATGAAATTTCAGAGGACTCTCCTGGGATTTCTTCTTGATGAAGCCTCTTAAACTAGTGCTTTATCTATTTTCCAGTGCTGTAATTCTGGGGTACATTCCTCCTTCTCTGCACTGCCATGGCTGCAGTCACACTGGCAAGCAGAGGAGATTATGGGATGCCAACCAGCTTCCCTGCTTGGCTAGCAGGGATGTTGCCCCTCTGGGTGCAGATGTGGTCGCCTGCAAGGTGCCCTTGCTTGTGGGCACAGTGGGATGTACATGGCTGAGTGTTCCTCAGTCCAACAGCTTTCTCAAATATTAAATTGACTCTTCCACTTGTGATCTCCTGTTACACTTAGCACAGCTCTAGTTTTCCAATAACAGTATTGAATTCTGCATTTAATGGACTGTAATGCTTTAATGTGTCATAAGATGTGCGTCTCTGTGTGGTGCAGACACACTTCCTAAAGTCAAGGATCCTCTTTTCTGTACAAGTTCTTTCTTCTTCTGATTTATATGATTTTACTAGTGACTTTCTTCCTCTCTCTCTTTTTCCCTATCTTGTTCCTCAAAGAGCTGGCTCTGACTTAAATAAACTAACAAACCAAGTACTGAAAGTCAACAAACAAGTCCTGTGCTTGGAGGTCAGACTCTGTGGTAGCAGGCTTGTTATCAGAAATGCCTGCAATGCTTGGAGTGCTTGACAGCCTCTCACTGTGGAGAGGGGTCCTGGAGCTGAGTGGGCACTGGGAGGACTGCCTTGTATTGATAGGACTGAGCACCACTGCTTCTCAATATTCCTGCTTTTGCATTAATTTGTTAGGGTGCTGCTTTCACAAGCAGCAACTTCACCCTGAAAAAAAAGTGACTTTTTATTGCAATGTGGCAAGTCCATTAACCACCCAATTGCTGAATTCTGCTGAATGTTAGGATGGGCTCTTAACATGGTTCAGGGTGCTGTAATGGGGTAACTGAGCTGCTCAAGCTGTCCCTGTGTGGAGGACTGGATCTGAGCAGGGACTACACGCTGCTGTAGGTGACAAAAGTGCTCTTAAAGACCTGGGTGGCTCTATCCAAGGAGGGTGACAGGAGCTTCAGAAAAATTAGGGCAGGAAAGATAAATCTAAATTTGTATGAGTTCCTTTTGTCTGTGGATCTGCCCTTAAATGCTCTGATGTTTTCCAGCCTCGTGGGTTAGGAGTTACCAGTCAAACCTGTTGTCTTAGCATTTGGGTGGCAGGAGCTTGACACTGCCTGGTCCCCTGCTTACCCTGGCATCTCCATGACTATTGCTGGCCTCAGAGGATGGCTTGCTGCTCGATGTGACATCTCTAGTAGGAAGAGCAAAATGCAGAACATCTCCCACTGCTACCAGCAAGGTGATGCTGATGTGCTCTGTCAGTGGTTTCCCAGGGCTCCAGAAACTGCACAGCTCTGTAATTCTAAAGAACAGAAACTGCGCTGATCAAAAGCCCAAAAAGCCCCTCCTGAAACTTTGCTGAAGCTTCCTCATTTCCACCAAACAGCAGTTCAGTCTTTACCCCCTGCCTTGCTTAGAAAAGGACAGATGAGGGTTCTGCTCCAAATTCTTCCTGCAAAATAAGCAGGAATCTGTGGCACACAGCAGCATGCCTGGACCCCATGGGGGTTGGTCTGGCAGGTGATGGAAATGCTGCAGACCCCTTTGTGTGAGCTCCTCAAGTGTCACTTCTTGGAGCAAGCAGCAGTTGCTCACAAGCTCAACATGCTGACCCTGTTGCATGTAACCATGTGCTAGCCATGCCTCTGGGTGCTTCCCTGAAAGAGCAAGATAATTCTGTATTTTTTTCCTTTTTTTCCCTTTGTTAATAGCATTTTGTACTTCAAAGGGAGCACACAGTCAGCTTTCCTCTATGCCAAATGCCTGTGGAAGCAGAAATGTCCGTGGCATGTTGTATCAGAGGAGCCTGGCTTATTTGGTAACATCAGGTTATGAAGGGTTTTAATGCCTTTCAGATTAATCTGAGCTCTTGGGAAGGGTCTAAATGTCTGAGAGTAGGGGTTGGATGGTCTGTCCCCCTGCATCCCAGAGCAGGCTCTGCTCTCTTGACGCCTCCCTGGCTATTGCTGCTGGCTGTCAGCTGTGGAATCATCTCTTTGAGGTCAGGCAGCAAAAGAAGGAAGAGTCTGTCCTCATATTTGCCATAAGGTTGATATTTTGTTTTGGATCGGAAGTGCACATTGAAGGAAAGCTGATTTTTCCCCACTTACCCCTCTGAGCTGGCACTGCAGGGCAGTTTTAGGACACTTGCACTGGACTCATTTTGGCTGGTACTGACCTGGAAGAGTTGCTGCAGGAGCATGCTTACTGTGCCCTGTGGGCATTGTCCACAAAACCCTGCTGGAGCAGATCTGAGCAGAGCATCCAAGGCACAAACAGGTGACCCCTCAGCACCAGCTCCCTTATTCTGCAGAGCTCCTTCCAGCAGGCTGTGCCCCATCATGGTGCAGACGTACTCTGGATGGTCATAGCTGTGGGTGATTGTTCTGTGTGTGTCTCTGCATCAGCCAGCTAAATACCTGCTGGCTACAGAGGTTCAGGGGTCTAGGACAGCATCCAGCAGAGATTGGGGGAAGTCTGTCCTTGCTTGGACCACTGGAAAAATTATAATGTTGGGTTTTTTTTAAATGAGTGGTGCTGAAAGGAAAGTAAGTGCCTTGAGATGCCTCATGAGCCAGCACTGCAGTCAAGAGGAGGAACTTCTCATGCCATGGGATCAGGATGTATGGAGATCATCACTCTGTTAAAATACCATTGCCTGCTCTGTGTGCACACAACACAGCTATTGGTGGTGTGTCAAGGTTTTACCCCAGGTGACGGACCCACAAGCTGAAATGCCCTTTCTTCCAGAGCTGCAGTTGAGGACATGTCTGCAGTCAGCCAGGCAGATCAGATTTCCAGGGGGTCTCTGGTAATGGTGGTGGTGAACAGCAAGGGGGTGATGCTGGAGCAGTCCCAGGGACCCCTGCTTGCCTTCCAGTGTTCCTGCTGTGGCCCTGGTGCCCCTGAAGATGTGGAGGTGTGATTGTGAGTCAGTGATCCTCAGAAGATACAGCTAATGCTCTTTGCATCTTAAGCACTGTTGTGGTGCCTTGGGGAGAGAGGCGCCTACACTGTGATGTTGCTTTTTTTGAGGGAGCAGCATCTGCTCCACAGCATAGGAGGATCTCAAGTGCAAAGGGGTTTGGTGCTAAAAGCCATGAGGAGTCTCCCTGCTCTTTGCTTAAGCTTGTTTTTATGATTATGGCATATCATTTTTGTGATTATGGCATTAATTATTCATTAATTGATGCTGAGGAGAAGAGGTGTGAGGAGGAAGGATCAGCATCCACATCAAACATTAACTTGGCATGCCCTTGCTTGCAAGGATATGGTCCTGCCACTGTTTCCTCTAGAGGGCTGGGAGTTACAGGGCTTGAATATCTTCAACAAAAGTCCTTTTCTTGGTAAATATGTGGTTTAGGTGTTTGTTTGTGGTTGGGGTTTTTTTGTCAAGAGATGATGATAAATAATCTGTGTAGCTTCTCAAGTATTTGAGCAGAGCTTGGCAGGTCCCGTCCATAAGCCTGTGGAGATAGGAGAGAGATACCTTTTATGTGGTAAACCTTTTGGTGAGGGCATTTTATACCTCCTTCCACACAGACAGTGTTTTCCAGTGGCTCCCCTTGCTCAGGTGGATGCAGCTGGTGAGCACTGTCCATACCTGATGGAGCCAGGAGTGCAGCCCAGGTGGGAAGCTGATGGACAGCCCTGCAGCACGGGACATGTGTCTGCAGTGAGCCTGAGCCACCAGCTCCAGCTGAGCTGCTCTGCTTTGGTTGCACCTTGGGATTTGATCTCTGGGGGACTGTGGTGGGATGGTGGTAAAGGATAAGGCTGGATCATGGGAGGCATTTTGTTTCCAACCCACATTTCTGTAATCCAGCCCTGAAACGCTGGGAGCTGGAAACTTACTGACTTTACAAAATAGCTGCAGTGCTTCAAAACACAGGAATTATTTTCCTTGCTTTATTTTTGTCTAGATAAATCCTGCAAGTCAAATTAGAAACATTAGAAAGATGCAGAAAAGGTGATAGACCAAAAACGAATCTCAGAACTATATGATTGCCCCTGTTTTGAGTTGCAGAGTAAGAAGAGCCTGGTGGCCTCTTTTCACTGACTCTGGAGTTTTTCTTCCTCTAGATCTTAATAAAAGTTGCACCTACATTTCATTCCAACACTTGCCTCACTGTTGAAGTGAAATACTAACCTTCAAAGGCAGTTTAGCATTTTAGAGTGTCCTGAATTAGTCCTTGCTATGAGAAATGGCACAGTCTGTCCTGGCTTGTTTTAAAACTGGATATTGGCTCTGTGGCATTTCCAGCTCTGGCTGTGGCAGGCTTTGATTTCGGAGCTGGGCTGGACTTCGGAGCTGGGCTGGATTTCTACCCCTGTCTTTGCTAAGCAGAGGGTGCAAGCACAGCACCAGCCCCAGCTCAGTGTCTACTTTTAGTATCTCCAAAGGTGGGTGGAAGTGTGGTTTCACATTACACATGACCCAAAGAAGAAGTCACCCTGTTTACTGCCTGTTGCATTGGATCTGTCAGTGTCTGCATGGCTTCAGGGTGTGCCCCGGTTCTGCTTGCTGTTGCAGTACCCACCCAAAATCCTTGTGTTGTGTTGTCAGGGCAGCAAGCTGGAGGAGTACCATGCTGGGAAGATCAAAGAGGGAAACTAACCCCCAGCAGCTGAGCTAAATGAGATGTGAAGCCGAAGAGCTCACCTAGAGTAGCAGATAAACAGTGTAGAGAAGTGGTTTGCTGATCAGGGGACTTCTGCTGGGACTTCAGGGGGCCACAGCCTCCTATGCAAGGGAGGGAAAAAAAAAAAAGCCAGTTGGGCATGGTTGGGGTGCTGGGCAAAGGGGTCTGGGAGAGATTCAGGAAAAGGCTCAGGGTGTAAGTTTGTCACTGAGATGATGGATAGAGCCTGTTGGGAAGGATGCCCCGTTAGGACCTAGGCTAAATGATCCTGCCAGCCACCATGGCTGTCTGTTAATTAAAAGTAAGCTTCTTGATAAGTGTCTTACGGGCTGTGCTCAGTTTTAGCATGAAAAGGTAAGTATAAGGAAGATTCAGGTTAAAAAATAACTTGGGGAGATGCAGCAGCTTAGGGATCTTTGTTAAAGGCAGTGGCTGTAGCTACAATTGCAGCTGCATCTGTTTCTCAGCTGGGGCTCTCCCTGGCTTGATTGTTCTCTATTGATAGCAAGGTATTTCCTCTTCTCAGAAAACCCCTGTGAATTAAATAGAACCACAGACTTATATGCATGACTTACTTAGAGTAAGTCATGGAGCATCCATCCATAATTTGGTATTACTGCCCTCTGTGATTGTGGCAGGAGGAGGCTCACAGGAGCTTCTCCATGAAGCTTGGGATTCTGCTCTGATATTTAGCCCCCCAAAATCCTTTGGAAGGATCTTACTGTTCAGGTGTGCAGCTGCCCCATCCTTCAGCTGTGTGCATTTCCACTTTTATAGCATCTGTTACCTCCCAAAAATTTGTTGCTGATATGTGTAGAGCTTTTAGCTGATCAAGTCAGTAATTATAGAATTGTTTTAAATTTCCTATTTAATTTTCTTATTTTAGTTGCAAGAACTAGCAAGCTCAAAAAAATAGGTTCTTAATTTAGTAAATTTGCGAAGAAATCTTTGAGACAAACAAGAGGTGCTTTATCTGCCTTAAGTTTCAATATACCAAATTTAATATCAAGAATGACTAGCACTAGGGTGCCTACATTGTTAGGTGCATCAAAAATACATTCATTAGGTTTTCAGATTTTGGAAAAGTTGGGAATAATCTATTTTGTAGGTGGGCATTGAGCAAGATCCTTTTCCAGGATGGTGTAAAGTTTAGTAAGTTATGTCTGTATCTAAACCAAGGGGAAGGTGCTTTGGTTTCTTACCTAGAAACCTATTAAAGAAAAGATTGCTGATCAGTTTGCTGGTGCCTGGACAGATCCTCAAACTCACAGCTGTATTTATTGAGTGTTAAATAAGGTTTATGGCATTTAGGTGACAAATGGGAATGGAGATTTAGAGCAGATGTTTTGGAGATGCTATCCCAACCTCGAAGGTGGGTGTTTCCACAGTGTATGATGAAGGTCTCAGGACCATTTTCTCAATTTTGGGACCATCCACGATGGAACTGCCTGTGGATGTTGTGCATCAGCTGTGCAGTGGTGCATGCCTACATGCAGTCATTGCACTGTGCTGCAACTTGGGGATGTTAAATTAGAAGGGACTGTGCCAGCCTGGTCCTGGGTTTTCTAATTTGCTGTGTTTCTTCGTTGCAGGTGAATGGAAAAGGGTCGTTGTGGTGCGTTGACCCAAAATACAAACCTAACCTTGTCCAAGCACTGAAAAAACAGCCTTTTTCCTCAGCACTTGCATTTTATACTCCACCAGCGTCACCTCCCAGGTAGGTGAAAGTTCCCATCCAAGCAGGATGTGGTGATGTTGCCCGAGGTAGCAGAAGGTGTTGAAGTGCTGTTATCTGCTGCCACCCAAGAGCAGAATTTGAGTGGGCCTTAGGTGAGACCAGCTGGATGAGCTCAGGCTTCCCAGATAGCACATCTGGGGTGTGTTCAAGTCTCTTATTAACTGTGGGAGGGTTTAAAAGAAGAAGGTCAGGGGTGTGCTGGTTGCTTTCTGGAGAGCCCAGTTTCTCCAAGAGGTCAGGCAGCCCTGGGAACTGGAGCAAAATCCTCTTTCAAGCACAGTCCATCAGGACTGTTCTAGGGTGGTGCCTGGTGCTGTCCTATGGAGGAGGTGGGTGTCTTCTCCTGTAAGTCACTTGTCTGGATATAATATGTATCTATTCTGTGCTTTTGTCAAAAACAATCACCTTTTCCACAGTCTGAAGTGCCGAGATGCTGCTCTGAGAGGATTGTTTTTCTCTGAGACTGTTTAAAAGCATTTTGCAGCAGGGATGGAAAAGTCAGCCTTTGCCATAAGTGTAGTCTGAGGTGGGGCGTGCAAGACTTGTGAAACCAGGACTTCTTTACCAACACAGTTTAAGATTAGGCAATAGATTTTGGAGAATCTGAAGTCAAATTCATGTGTCCTGAGGAAGAGGAGCAGCAGCTGGGTCAGCCTGTGGAGGCAGGAGGACAGAATGCAGAGGAGCATGTTGGGTGAGCTCAGTTCTGAGGAAGGCATGTGGCTGGTTTGTCTAGTTCAGGAAAGAATTTGGGTGAGATAAGAGGTAATTAAGGTGTCTGTACATTGCCCTGTGCCTTAACCTTACTGCAAGGAGTTTTCTTAACAAACAGGAGGAACTGGGATTCTTGGAGCAGGATGTAAGACTGATAACACTGAGCAGACATTTCTCAGGGTCCAACAGGACACTGACCCTGGGAGCTGGCACCCCTGTGCAAGCCTTAGGGGCTCAGGATTTTTGTGTGGCATGGGCTTGTCCAGTGGGATTTGTAACTCACAAGATATAACCAGTTGTCTCTGGTCTCTCTCTAACCCAGGGCCGTCCTGGGCTGGAAAAAGCCAGGCAGAACTATCCTGTTTTCCAGCTTTCTGTTGGAATTGAGAGCATTACTAAAATAACCCTGAAACATTTAAGTATTAAGAAATAGTCAGATTGGAAACTATGAGATGACTGGTGGCATTGCTTGGGGTTTATGGGAATGAAGATTATTGAAATGACTGTAATTGGGCTCTAGAGGGTAATGCTTTTACAGGCTTTAATGTCTCTGTAAGGGTATGGACTTCTGATTTTGGGTACAATTCAAGTGAAGGTTTGGTCCTTGAAAGCTTTAATGCTCTTTGTTAGTACAGCCAGACTTTAAAATGTAGAGAATGATGCAGATGGGAAGGGACCTCTGGGCATTGTCTGTCCTGCCAGAGGTGCAAGGATTGACAGACTCAGCCTTGGGACAGGGTGTCCAGAGCCTTGACTAGTTAAGCTTTTAAAATCTCCAGGGTCCCCAAGATCAGTGCAGCTAAAGTTGTGTTAAGTGTGGTTTACTTAGCTTGGATAAATGCTGCATACCAAAATTAGGTGTGAGGAAGGAGACATTTCATCTGCATGCTTAAGTACTTGGAAGATCAGGACTTTAATTTGAAGCTGTTGTTTTTGGTAACTTTTTTTTTTTCCTTTACTGAAGGACTAGTCTCACTTGCCAAAAATTACAAGGAAATCCTGGATCTAATGGAGCCACATGGCAAAATTCCCACTGACTTCAACACGGGAAGGGTTTTGCAGTGCTTGTATTTATGAGTACAAGAAAATAAGAAACAAAGTATTAAGATACCAAACTGCTCCCTGATGAAAGCTGGTTTATTTTCCTTCAATAATAAAAAACATTTATGTGACTTTCCATCACACACAGAAAAAACAGATTTATTTTTTCTCCTTCCATGCTTAGATTTGCTTTAAATTCTGGCCTAATTTTGGGGAAGGGCCCCCAAGGATCTGCCTTGTTCTAGAGAGAGAGAAAGCCCAGAGGTTCAGCTGGAGAGAGGCTGAAATACTGTCCAAATTTATCTTCAGAGTGATCCTAAAATTCAGCTGCGACAGTCTCTGAATTTTCCTGTGGGAAGACTGGTGTTCATGATTATTTTACAGTGTGTTTGTGGGGAGTATGCCTATCATTCAGCACAATTTTAAAATAAAATTTAAGCTGTTGCTTTGAGCAGAAGCTTTCCAAAACTGTAATCTGTGTCTAGTGACACTGAAATTTGTATTATCATAGATGACTGGCATCCCTGATGCATTTGATTTCTGCACAGCTTGTTCAACAAGTCACTGTGAAGCCCCTGGCTGCATTCTGGTTTTAGTGCTACATGAATTGCAGCCCTGGGGGCAGCCACAGTCCTCATCTTGCTCTCATACCTTATGCATGGCTTGTCTTAATCAATACCAGCCATTAATTTACTTTGGGGGAGCTCTATGTGGACATGATTTTTGGAGGATCTGAGCTTAGACAAAAGGATGATGAAGTTTAGCATCTCTTTGTACAATGGATCTGAGGGCTGCAAAGCCAGCCATTTTGGATTAGACCATTGCTTTCCTTCATTTTTAATTTGTTTTTCCCCACCTATTTTTGGATCCGTTCCCTTTGCACTCTGTGATTGCTACAGGAAAAGATACCAGACAGTGAACCCTAGTTTTGCATGTTTTTCCCATTCAGCTGAGGTTTCTCTTGTAGGTTGAGCTTGAGAATTCTGTCATCACCCTTTGGATTGTTCCAGCAGCACTATAAAAGATGCACATTGCTACATTTCATGCAATTTTAATAGTGTGTGCTATTTTTGTTATAGTTACTTCTAACTGCTCACTAATATATTTATAATAAACTGAATAATTAGGGCTGGGTGTATAGGAGGAAAAAACCAAACATGTGAAAGCCTTAACCTGCTCTTTATTTTGTGAGGGATTTAAGGGTACTTTGTCTGGTACAAAGCTGGTCTGATTATGAAAAACCACCCTGGATAGCATCAGCTTTAAAATCAGCAGTTGTCTTGATTTGTTGTTTTGGGGTTTTTTGCTCTTCCACAGGTCTTTGCCTATTACTTTTTGGTTTTGTTCATTGCCCACCAGTGTTTGTAAAAGCAAATGATCACAACTGGTCCTTACCTGTCCTCTGAGCATCCTTGTATGAGTTAATGTTTTGTTCACCTGTAGGTTTTATGTACTAAAAAATACATATTCTTGGTTAAAATCCAGACTTCAGGCAGGTATAGAAAATCTTTAGAAGTCAGTGACTCTTGCCAGCAAGATTTTTGCTTGGTGTGTGTATTTGGAGGTGTTTTCCAAATGCTTAAATGATGGCTTAAATAGTGTGACACAAACTATGAACCAGTGCTGAGCCATCTACTGAAGGCAGCAGAAATTGCTTGCCTTCCTGTGGTAGATGGGGTTGGTTTAGTTTTTAGCCTTCTACGATCATAATATTGTGTCTGCTATACTTTGTAGAAATCATTTGCCTAATCAGAGCTTGGCTTTGAACTGCTGAATTTCTTTTTCAGTAGGTCGTCGTCCCCTCACTACCTGGCTTCAGTCCTTCAGCAGAATCATGGCCGATCTCTCAAAGGTAAACTTGGAATTTCCTTTCACTCTCCTCCCCTGGTTTTGGTCACAAGCATGGACTGCAGCCCAGCTGATGTTGTATCTGTCCCTGCTCTGAAGGGTCTGCTACATGACAAAAAACCCAGATGTAGTACAATGCATGTGTGTTACATTAGCTACTCGTGTATTAATTTTAGATCCATGAGGTGAATTTTAAGGTGTAATTGAGGCCATCTTGTTCTGGCAGAAAAATATTCAGCACATGCATCGCTCCCAAGTACGACCTACTTAATGAATAGTGCAGTAGAAAACAAATCTGAAAGCTGCACATCTCTTTATCAGTTTTGCTGGAGACCAAGAACTGAGAACAGAAGGTAGCAAATGTTAGTGTATAAAACTGGTGGTACCAAGAGAGAGCTTGACAGTGTGCTGGGGGTTGCAGCATTTCTTTCAAAGGAGGCAGTTGAGCACAGCTCTTGCACCTCGCTAATGAAGCTTAATTAGGTTTGTCCTAGACAAAAGTAATAATAATTCTGGTTTTTAAGTGCTGAAAAGTGAATAATACTCAATTTTTAAAGGGTTGAAACGTGTTGCAGGGGAGTGTTGTTACAGCTTTCAGCAAGACAGTGAAGGGCACTGCCAAGTGGGACCTGAGCAGACACCCAGCTCCCTGATTTTGCTGGCTTAGTTACTTAGAGATGAGATGGTTGCCTTTAGTTTTTGGTCACAAACCAGCAGCTTTGGTTAGGCAGCAGAGCCAAGGCTTTTTGGAGACCAAGCAGCTGCCTGGCCCACAGGTGATGATCACCATGCAACCCCAGATGTGGTGACAAGATGACTTCCATTTTCTGGCTGGCTGCTGCAGGGCTGCTGGGTCTGGGATTCTCAGGGCTTGTTGGAGAACACAAGAAATCTCTCTCCTCCTAAGGGTTTTGCTGGTGTGTCCTGTGATGGGTTTGGAGGTTGCCAGTCTGATGTTGCCTCTTCCATTTACCTACACCAGAGGTGCCAAAACAATGGCAGGTATCTGGTATCATTTGGTTTCTTCATGTGGAGGAGGCTGTTCAGCATTTCTCTGGCATTTGAAGCAAGCCATTCATGTTCCTGGGGTCCCATAGGGCAGCTCTTGTGGAGGTGAACAGAATTCCTTGTAATAAGATCCTTCCTCAGCCATTCTGTTAGAGAAGAGTAAATTTGGGAAATACTGCACTGTTGAGAAGAGCAATCACAAATGAAGCCAAAGCACATTATCAGTGACACAGAGCACTGCTAAGAAGCCACTGCAGAAGTGTCTCTCCTCATTCTTTGGGAGTATTAAGGTACAGAAATACTCTTTGTAGGTAGTAATCCTGACTTACATTAATGCCTCCGATTGCTTGTCATTTTAACAAGATGGTGCTTATGTACCAACATCAGATGATAAAATAAAATGTCTGGGATAGCAAGTAAGGAATGGGAATATTTCACTTCCTGATTACACTAGTGGAGCAAAGTAATTCTTCATGCTTTATTTTTCTACTTCTTTTTGTCAGTTGGGTGCATATAACCTATGAATTCAGGGGCTCAGTTTCTGCCAAAGAAAGCCAAAGCAGAAGGAAAAAAAATCGCATTAGTACAATGGGGTAGAGCCTAAAGTATGCTGGATTTAAAATGAAAGGTGTGGAAAACAAGGAGGGGGAAATGTGTATGTTTTATAACCTGTGTTGGAAAGCAGCTATGTCCCCTTCCCATACAACATTCCCAAGGTGTTGTGTTCTTCAAATTTCTCCTTGATTGGGGGCGAAGTTAGGGAGATTTATCAAGATAAGGAAGCCACACTGACAATTCTGCAGTTCCTCTCCCAATACTACCCTCCTCTTAAATTCAATAATACAGTTAATGCCTGTAATGTGGGGAAGAAAACAAATGCCATCAAAAATGACATTGCTGATGTTTTGCTCTTACAGTTCCCCGCACAGTTCCAGTTCAGCAGAACGGAAAGCCTGTTCTGCTTGCTGCTGGTCCCTTCCAGCCCTGTTCTCCACTCACTGCTCATACATATGTACATACCTACCTACACCTCAGATGTGATCTTCTGCTCTCATACACACAGGCTGTTGTGAGAGCTCACTGTCTCTCTGCTCCTGTTTTGCCTGGTTAGTCCACCAGATGTATTTCTCTCCAGTAAAAGGAGTATGCATCATCCATTGCAGAAGTGAGCAAAAGAATGGATTTGGTTTCCTCTTCTTTAAAGGGCATGAGCATGTCCTGAAATGAGTGTGGAAGGCGTGCTTGTTTCTTTTTCTTTTCACCTTGTGGTTAGAAATGTTACTCTCTGCCCTGTCATCCTCAAGGTGCCTTTCAGAAATGTAAGCAATCCACTCTGCAAAGGATGGCATTTTGCAGCAGCGCTCCTCACTGCAGCTGACAGTGCCACCATTCACCTCAACCTTTTCTACATGCCTATTTATTATTTAGATCCCCTTGCTTTCTAGATTGAGCAGCTCAGTGCCCTTTCCCCCCTCGTAGTCTCAATTTCTTCCATTTGACTTACTAGTGTGGAAAATTCTGCTGGAGGAGGGAGGTGTGCTGAATTAGTGCTGCGTTGATGGGCACGGCTGCTCTCAGCCTTGCACATTCACACAGCCAGGGCATGGAGCTGCTGAGGTGCTTTGCTGTGCCATGTGTCTAATCTTTCTCTCCCAACTGGTACAAACAAAAGGCACTTGTTAAGTATAGCAACAGCATTGTCACATGAACGTCTAATTGTGTCACTGATTCTTGGCTTCAGCGAGTGCAACGTGAGAACTCAGCCTTTGAATGTCATAGTTAAGGTATGAGACTGATCTGGAACAGTGCTGAGCTGTACAAGGGTCATGCTTTGTCTGAGATTGTACATTTCCCCCACCCCTGCTCTTTGTTGTGGGCCAGTACATGTAAATATATCTATATGTATTCTTTTTATATTTTAGAGATCTCACCTTGTCAGGTGTACCTGAGTTCTAACATTTTGCTGCTTCTACTTCACAGAATCTGATATTGATGCTGCTACTGCAATGATGCTGTTAAATACTTCCATTCAACAAGGAATGCTGGACTGTAAGCATAAACCGTTTTACTCTTGTTTTTCTTCTCTACTCAGTAACTAAATACTTTCTCTATAAAATTTCAGGAAACAAGTACAGTCTAGTTTCCAAACAGTAGGAGTAGTCAAGAAGTATTTCTGGTTTAGTTATTCTTTCAGCTAGCATTGCAAGAGTTTTATTAGAAGCAGCCTTTTTTTTATTTTCCCAGTTAATTTTGATTTTTTTTCTGCAAAGTTCTATCTCTGCCCTCTCTATGCAAGATAGTAAGAAGAGTTTCTTGGTTGCTTCTCTGTTCCTCGAGCTCTTAGCTGAGATTTGGCGGTGTCCTCTGTGGGCGACAGCAAACTGGCACTTTGTGGCTTTAAACGCTGGAGTTCAGTTTCCCTTGCAGCCAGCCGGGCACAGGGTGTTTGTGTAGGAGATCTCACTGGGGCATTTGCCTACTGACACGTCCTGTTTTCCACAGGTGAGAAACCTCAGCCTCTGAAGACACCCAAGAAGAGGAGCTACGGCAGCGCGTTCAATCCTCCCAGCTCCATCAACCTGCAGGAAAACGATTCCGCGGGCACCAACATCGACCCGAGCGAGGATCACAACTACAGCGCCAGCAGCATGGGCTCCCAGCGCTGCGCCTCCCGGTCCAGCGTGTCCTCCCTGTCCTCCCTGGACGAGGTGTACGAGTTCATCTCCAAGAGCAGCCACGAGGGCAGCGACGGCAGCGAGGGGTTCCACAGCGAGGTGGACACAGACGGGGACTTTGAAGACGATCCTCTGGGAGACAGCGGCTACGCATCCCAGCCTTGCGGAGATACCTCTAAGGAAAGCCAGCCCAGCAAGAAAGTACTCGAGGAGCTGTGTCAGGAGATCGACGAGGAGCTGAAGGAAGCAGCAGGGTCTCTGCTCCACCTTGCTGGCATCCAAACGTGCTTGAGTTCCTTAATAAGTACTGCAAAGACCCACTGTCACAAGCAAAGGAAAAAATAATACGTTTGTCAGTGTTGAATATATACATATATTTTTTTTAATTGTGGCAATACTCTTCTACTTTTGCCCTTCACAAGGGAGATCAAAGCCATAAGAGGACTCACTGCTTTTTCTTTTTTAATTTTTGGCGCAAACTATGATTTAGCCATTTATTTTTAAATCACCACCTAAAAAGAAAATATTTAATCTTCTCAAATTAGAAGATATGCATGACTTGTGAAAACCCAAAAGCATCCTTCTTAATTACCACTTTCTAATTTTTTTTTCTTTTCAACAGTTGACTTTATTTTTTTTCAGAGATACGTTTGTTCAGATGCACACTGTGGATCATATTTACATCTCTGCTGGCCCCATCTGCAGAGGTGAATTTTGTTCTGTCTAAGGGCTCTGACTTCCATGTAAAGGATTCAAATTCATTTTGCAATAAGAGAATCTCTTTATAGTTCCTAGATATCCTTCAGCCAAAAATGTTTTTTTGTGGTATGTTGAACTTTATCCCTATTTTTCTTTTAAAATCAGTGGTGGTTACTTACATCTTCCTGTAGATGATGCCTGTTTTTGTTATTTTTTAAATTTTCTGTTCAAAAATGGGTAAGCAGTTCTGTTGGAGTGGGTTTTAACAGTACTGTACATACAGGGATGCCTTAAGTATGTTGCAGAATTGTATACAGCTATCCAAGGTCATCTTTCCTCTTGCTGAAAGGTAGCATGATGTGCCATAAACGTTCTCACCAACGTGAAGCTACTGCTTCCACCAGGTGTTGGGCAAGCTGGGTGAAAATTAGGAGCAGAGCCACTTAGGAAACCAGTGTCCACTGTTGAAAACAGTGGATTCAGCCAAAAGAATTCCTTAACCTTTCCCTAAGGGAGTATTTTCCTGGCTATTTGAATGCCTTTCTTAGGCTAGAATGGGGGGTTTTGCCCCTTTTTTCTTTTTTTTTTTTTTTTTTTTTTTATTTGTCAGTCTCTTCATGAATCCTGTCCTAAACTGTCTGCTTCCAATGCAAACACAGCCATGCTGCTGAAGGTCTGTTGCTCTGAGGGCTCATTCCAGTGCCTCTTGAAGACAACGGTGGTGCTCCTGCTGACTCAATGGCTGTTGGATCAAGCCTGAAATATTTGAGGTTCTTTGTGTTTTGGAATTTAAAGCACAAACACTAGGAGAGGAAAAAAAAAAAGTTTTTTTTGTTTTTCTTGAGTTGTTGTTTTTTTCTTTTTCCAATTCAGTTTTGAGAATTATTTGTTTCTTGAAAGGGAAGGAAAATACTCTGCTTCATTCCTGCTTTGTGTGAGCACCTGTTAGCCTACACCTGTAGCAGAGCAACGTGTGTGCAGCCCTGTGTGTGTGTTCTGGCAACCACAAGTGCTGCATTAGCCAATTAGATCTGATATTGGATGTGTTACTGATGAGTAGCAGGGGTAAAACTCGCAGTTTAAAGGAAAATTAAGTACCAGTGCAGTGGTTCTTAGGATTTCAGGAGCTGAAGATGTGAATGCTTGGTGGAACTGCTTCTTCTTGCTCATGGGTTGCTTTTGAACTCTCATGGAAAACTACGCAGGGCAGAGCTTGTGTCAATGTGAAAAGGAGGATTCAGATGCACAGGAATACTGTGCCTGAGGTTTTGCTCAGTGCCATGATTTCACTTTCACACTGTTGAAGAGGGGTGCTGCCTGGCTCCTGCTGATGTGGTTGCAGCTTTCTGTAGCTTCCAGTGAAAGCTGGATCAAGGTCTGGGTATTCTGGAAGCTGTGCTCATGGTCAGCTCCATGGTTTGATTTGGTTCTGAAGTATTTTTTTGCCTCAGATAAAATCTGAGGAGGTTAATACTGGGAGTGTGGCTGTGCTGCTGTCAACCCTGAAGCTGGTGACAATGACTTCAGCATATCTGAAGGATTGGGATGCTAACAATGCATTTAAGCACCATATGCAATGACCAGTGAGAACCAGTTATTGATCAGCAATTAGCAGTGAAAGCTGCATCCCATCCATCCTTACAGTTGGGAGAACTGGAATTGTGGAAGAGGGGAGCAGTTGCAGCCTTTCCCTGGGACACAGAGCGGTGCAGCGGGGCCCTGCTCTTCCTGCTTTTCCTGCTTTGCTGTCTTCCCTCTCTGCTTCCAAAAGGGAAGGCAGATGAGCTGTGCCCCTGCCCTGTCCCACCGTGTTGTCCCAGGCCTCTGCCCACACGTTTGGCAGCAAAGGCCGACAGCTCAGTTGTGGAACACCTCTCTTGGCAGTGGGAGAAGAGCTGCCCTTCCTTTCTCTTACATATCTGTTGGGTTTGGGTTTGTTTGCCACCTCAGTTAGAGACCCAGGTGTATATAGTATAAATGGAATATAATTAAAAGTTATTTTGATTGTTGGGCTTTGGGTTTTTTTAGTGATATATGTAAAACGTTGATGCCAATGGTTGACTTGGATACATTTTGGCAAGAAAAGTATTAATGAACCACATTCAATTCTTTAAATGCAGTGAAGAAGTGTATGAGACCTGTGGGAAGTTGCTCTGTTCAGGGTAGATCTGATGCGATTACTGTACAAACCTGTATTGGCTTTTCAGATTCCGATCCTAAATTATTCATCTGCAGAAGTCACATCAAACGTTTTCAAATCCAACTGTAAAACGGAAGTTGTGTGGTTTGCAACTTTTTATCGGCCTGAAAACTACAAGCTTTAATTAAAGCAAAGTATACTCATACACGTTAATAATGGTGTGGTCAAAATATTTATTTAAAAGAAAAGGTAGAATATTTTAAATGTTGCACCTGCTATTTTATCTTAAAGCACATTCTTCACACCTAACTGCCAGTGCCATTATCAAGTCTGTTTTATAAATGTACATTTCTTCAAACTAAAAAGTGCATAATTAAAAGTATTATGTTACTGCCATATAGTGATATAAAACATTTTATAATTGCCAATTCATTGTAACTATTATTTATTTAAAAGTGAATTGTAAGAATGCTTTCTGATCAAATGAACCAGAGTTGTTTTTAAACCATTCCCGTTAGCTTGTTTCTAATGTAGCATAAGCAGTGTCCTTGGGTTTGTCTAGAATAATTTTGCCAGTAGGTGACCAATTCTAACCCTTTTTCCTCTGGTTTAGTCCTTTACCCGTTTTAAAGACGATTTACAAAAATTTAGTTTTTTGTATGCTAATCTCTGTTAATTAAAATGTTTATAAATTTTATTTTTACCAAAGAGATGCAATTCATTATGACAAAATATTGCAGAATAAACTTTGTTTTATAACATTTGTGACTTTTCTGCCCACATTTTTCATTCAGATGATCAAAGGGGCTTTTCTAAAATAAACAGCATTGCAAACAGAAAGCTCTGTGTTCTCTCTTTGTCTGCAGACCCTGGCTCTGGTCTCAGATAGTGCTGAATATTCCACCTTCCCATTTAAACTCCTTCCACCAGACTGGACTAGTGTAAAAAGCCTAATGTGTGATTCATTGTGGGTTGGTTAAGATGTTGGCATGCACGTGGAAGTCATCTGTGAGATACCTATCAGTCCACAGCAGGATTTGCTTACTGTCACGTTCATCCACAGCTGGCCCCTAATGTTTGAAGAGCATCTAATTCTGGCCCAGGTTTCACCCTTTAACCTGGAACCTAAGGAATGTTTTGACATCTTGGAAATTGCTGAAACACTACTGTCCAGCTTCTGCCCTCCTGTGCAAAGCACTTGTTTAAACAGAAATAACTTGATTCTTTTGCTGATGAAACATCTGTGATTATTTGCTGTTCTGTGCCTGTATTGCTGTGGCCAGGTTGCTTGGATGAGACTCAAAGATCAACAGCCTAGTACAGGACAGGTAGTTTAAAAAAATGAGTCCCTGGATAAAGCAGCATAGGTCTTGTTTGGGTTTTTTTTTCAGTGTTTACTTTCTCTGGATAATGATTTATGATGTCTGTTGGTTCTTCATACAGAAGGCCTTATGGAAAGCACACAGGTGGGAATGACCCCTCTTAGTAGCAGGAATAATATTCCCCATCCCATTTTATACCTCAGCTTGCTGCTCCTGGGCCAGCTTTTCTCTCAAATGCACACACGCGGTGTGTGCCCTTCCAGTGCCCGAGAGGCAGAAGCACTAGAGGAGGAAAACAAGAGGTGACATGATGTTTATTGAAAGCAGACATTGGCCCATCTCTTGTATTATTTGTTTAACCCACTGGCATCGCTGAGTTAAGCTTGCTCTCTGGGATCTGATGACAATACAACTTTCTCAGTACTCCAAGTGGTAACAGTAGATGTTAACAAAGACTTGTTTTATTGCCATATCTACCAAAATTTAAACCACACATTACAGAATATATGTGCACTATTAATATATTTGATTTTGTGTTCATCTTAATAGACTAATAAGAGAACAACTGCTCTAATTAGTTTGGACAAAATCATAGCCATGTATCATATGTTAATGACACCTTTCTAATTGTTACTCACTATATTATTCTGAGAACCTTGAGCTCGTTAAATTTCCCAGGAGTGTTTTCCTCTGTTATGACTTTGCTGGAAATTATCCTCTGTATGGAGCCACAACTCTCAAAGCATTAACTGAAGCAATTATGCACTTACACCAGCTGTATGTTAAGGACAGTTGTTGAAGAAAAACCTAATAGATTGGATATATTTGGAAAAAAATTGTCTAAAGTTGACATGGACTATGATTATTCTTTCACAGGTTTTGGGATTACAGGTACCTGTAAGTGTTCTTATTTTGAGTAGTCTGAGTGAATGCATGGAGCTTAGAGATAACTACATAGTAGTCCAGCAGTGCAGTTACTGTGAACTTTCCCAGCATATTTATCCATAAAAATCTCCCCTGTTGTTACCCATGAGGGTGGTTCTTGCATCTGGGAAGGTGAAGCAGTATCACCTCTGCTTGAATTTTCAGTCTTCAGACCTGTTGGAGCTTTTTTCTCCCCTTTCCTTCAGAAGGCTCTCCTGAAAGCTGCCTGCTCTCACCATCAAACTCTTTAGACCTGACATAAAATTACTACCTACCCTCTGCCAGGGTTCGTTTAAACAGCTCTTCATTAAACAGCAGCGTGTTTATTTTCCTATTGCATCAGTACAAAAGCAATCATTTCCTTCCTTAGACTCTTGACTTGTTAAACAAACCAGAATTATTTGCTTTCTGTTTGGAAGACATGATCTTCGTTCCTCTTAACCACTTTTCTGTACCTCAGTTCCACACTGAAGTCAGCTTGCTGGCACGTGCATGGGAAGAGTGAAGACCACTCTACTAGAATCCTTTTTTTTTTTGAAACCTGGACTTAGTATTTCCCTGCTTTTGCAGCACTCTTGCCTGCATGGCCTTTACCTGCTCACATGCCATTGACTAATCCTATTATCAACTAATGTATCTCTACCTTTGTTCTCCTCCATCACTGCCAAATGGTGAGGCCCCAGTCAGCAGGAAACTTGGTAGTTCATGACCTGGAAGTTGATTTAATGAGATCTGTCATGATCTTTGTGATCTCTTCTGGTGACCTTCCTGCGCACCAGGAGCAACTTTTTGTCACACAGCCTGCCCAAAATAAGGAAAGGACCTGTCTGTGCTCTTTCAATATTCAGAGAAGGATATCCAGTGTCCTAAATCTGGGTATGTCTGCCTGAGTGTTGCTTTTATGCTGGTTTCCATAATCTCCATTTCCTTGATATCTTGATTCTCCAGGCCCTAATGGGCAGCATACTAGTATTGGACTGAATACCCAATTTCTGTATCCATTCTAGAGATGCTGCTAGCAGTTCAGAATCTGTGTATTTTCATACTTAGAAATGCAGCATGGTTCCCATCAGACTAACCTCAGATGATCTGATGTGCTTATGTGCTTAGAGGTGCTAGGCAGGTGTAGGTGCCTGTACCAACCTTAACACAGCATTGCTTTGAAAAACAGATTTTATGCCTCAAGTGCTTTTTAAAAATTTATTTAACTTGGTATCTTGGTTCCTTACTAAAATCCAGTAGGTTCCCAGTTGTTACAAGTGCTAAAATTAGCTCAGTGAACAGAATTTTTTGTTATTTTCAGTAAGGGTACATTTTATTCTCTCTCACTGGCTTTGTGCATGCTTTCTAAACTGCTGGTGGAGGCTTCCATGCTCTGAATACAGTCAGGCCTCCACAAATAGCAGGCATTTTGCTTTTCTTTTGTCTTTGAGTAATTTAAAAGATGAAATCTCCACCTGTTGAGTTTGGCTGTGATGTGCTGGCCAACACGTCCCACTGTTCTGCGCAGGCTCTTCCCTGGGTCAGGTGAGGTGTGGGCAGAGCTGAGCCATTCCAAAAGAGAAGATGTTTCCTTAAATCTCTGGGTATTAAGTCGAGTGCAATCGTGTTGGCTGCTACCTTAAAATATGATGTCACCTCGCCCCAATCACAGCCCATGTTCTGTGAGCGTGATGTGAACTCCCCAGAGAAGCATCCTCTGAGTGACAGCAGCATCCCGTGCGGCCGTTGCTAAGCGACAAGATTCGGCTTTCAGCAGGATCTAATTTTAAAGTATTTAACCCTAGATCTGTCAAGGTTCATTATTTCCAGTGTGCTGGTTAATCCCTACTTGTTGGTGCCCAACTTCACAAATGCCCTGCTCCTCATAGTGGTGCTGTTTTATTTATCACAGATAGTGTCTCAGAATGAGGAGAAGCAAAAATGCTCCAGGTAGAGCTCGATACCAAATTTCATTTTAGCTCTGATCTATGCACAGAAATATGGGACACAATTAGAGGTGAAAATCCTGCATTGTTGTACTGGGAATCTTCCCTCTTTGCTGGCTTGTGCGAGTGGCTCACCCCTGCATTCCTTCTAAGGAATGCTGGATTTCAAGTGAATAAGTGCTGGTGGCAATAACAATTAAGCTTCAATTTTTACTAATATTATGTGTCCTCTTGTTTCTTGCTGTATTTCATCTAATACTAAGAAGCTGGTTGTCTTACCTAAAGGCATTTGAAAAAAAATATGTAATTTTGAAATTTAAGGGGATTTTAATACTGGAAAACTTTAGTTATTTTAAATCATTACTGAAAATGATGAAGTTGTACAGAGAATTGTTGGTGTTTTTTGTGGGGGTTGTTTGGTGTGGCTTTCTTTTTATAGTTATCTGAATTTTATTTCTTTCTAAAATGTAGAGGACTGGAATGCTACTCAGGTATTTTACAAAAAAAAAATTTAAAAAATGACCAGCTGTGTCACTCTTTGATTAATTACTACATGTTCCTGTAAGTGCACTCAAGTTCACTGCTACCTTCACTATGTGATATCTCACTCAGCTGCAATAATGCTGCTGTAACTGGTCAGTATCATAAAAACAACAAAAGAAAAAACACAGAACTGCACAAGCCCTTCCTCCCCCCAAATGCATTAGAATTAAAAAATAAAAAATACCTTATTCATATATTAAAGACTAATACAGTTCATCTCAGCCTCATAATCCCACCTAGGATTCTTCCTCCTCCTGCTGTTAGGGTTTAAAACTGACACCACGTTGCTCCATGTGCTGTCTCTCCTTCCCAGTTCATACTAATCTGCAAAGGCAAACCTGTCCCTGCCAAGGCACTTTTTTCAGCAGTCAATTTGATCAGGATATTCTCCTGCTGCCTTTTAATCCTCCCTTCCACTGCTCCAAGCTCCCGTTCCCATCACTGGGCTGGTGCTGCCCTAAAAGCTGTTCATGGCTTTCTCCTCCTGCACGGTGTGTTGTGCCTTCTCCCTGTGCTGTCAGTGAGGAGCCCTGACCCACATCTCCTCCATCCCTCTTCTTTTTCCATCCCAGTCTTTACACATCAAAGACCTGGCTTTAGCTCATTGGAAAAGTCCAAATTATTCCCAGAGGTACCACAATCCTTTTAAAAATAATAATAAAAACTAGATCCTGAACAGGAATAATTCTGATTAAAATGTTCACTAAACTCCTGGTAGATCTCCCAGCTCCTTTCTCTGCTTATGTGTTTGTCTCAGGAAAGAAGACAAACCCATAACATCTTTGCTGCAGTAACAGCTCCAGGTTTGTGGATGTTCCTTGCATCATGGATAAATCAGGACTTCTTTCCAAGGCTTGCAGATCTGTATCACAACTGAGGTACATGAGAGAGCATCCACTCCTCACTCCATAGTCTTCACAATGCACCTCCTCCACTATTTCTTTTTCTATGAAATTAGGCAATTTGTCTCTTGGGATTTAATTTATATTTCTTTTGTTTTTTTTTTTTTTTTTTTTTCCTCCAGCAAATGTGCAAGACTCTGGAATCTCAGTGTGGGCAGTTCTAGCCAGGCTGAAGTTTCTCAGCTATGGCTCCTGCAAGTGTGAAGATGTATAGACCTTCAACAAAAGATGGCAAGGCTAGGGAAGAGGTTTCATTTTCATTTCCCTGGAGAGGGGAAATCCACATTCCAAAAAAAAAAAAAACCAAAAAAAAACCACCAAAAAAACAAACAAACAAAAAAACCCCCAAAAACACAAAAACCCAAAAAAACAAAACAAAACAAAACAAAACCCCCAAATCCCCCAGCTTTCTGAGCTGTTACTAAGTTCTGCAGTTGTATGGAGCGAGTATCAGTAAGGATTTGCTGTGGAGGGATAGCAGTTCCTGCAGTTGCACCCAGAGCTGGTATGTGTTGTACCCACGTGGAACGTGAGCTGTAAAGTTCAACTCTGACTTATCACAGGCAGCTGCCTGCTCAGTTTTTCCATCTTCTCGTCATCAGCAATTTCTTTCTGTACAAAGGCACTGCTCCCCTGGCCATGCACACACCCTATAGATGACTCAAGCTATTTAACCTATGGGCTGGGAAGGGACATGAGAGAGAGAGAGACTTGTTCTCATTTCTATTTTTAAATGCTTTGGAAACACTGAAATTATAATAATGAATAGAATAATAATTAAACCGTTCTGTGAGGCACATTATCTATACATACATATACCGTTTTTTTTTTTTTTACTACTTACCTTTTTTATCAATCAGGTTTTGAAGGTGAAAGGTTATTCATAACGAGCAGTTTGTTACAGTCACCATGTGAAATAACGAGCATGCATTGTGAGCACACATCCTGCTGTTCAGACTTGCCGTTGCTACGATAACAGAAACAAAACACCAGTTTCGGGTGTTTGCAGCTTCCGAGGATGTGGTTTATGTGCTGCTTGTGATAGTCTGATGACTGAAGATGGCTCTCTTCCAATCATTTTTGAATTTTTTCTGTCTCTTAGAAACCCTTTTGTTGTGAGTTCTTGTGAGAACATAAGTGATGACAATGAAGTTTATTTTCTCAAAGCACAGAAAACATCCTGGATTATCTGAAATATGTTCTTTGTTTATTTCTTCACCTGCACCAATTCCCGAGGTCTGTGAGTACAAGTTCTGACTAATCAGAGAGGAAGATACGGTTTGAGCAGGGAAGGGAAGACAAATGACCTTGAACAGGATGTTTTTGAAACATTCACTGTAATTCTTAAATAAATGAGTTCTCTTCAGACAGCACTTAGAATTCAACACCCATTGTACCAGCGGCTGAGTACAGACACAAGGGAAGGACAGCATCTGTTGCACTGTCAATCCTTTGCTACCTGTTCTCCCCCATGGAAACAAAAATGCCATGAGTGTAGGGAGGGATTCCTTTGCTCCACACGTCATGTTTGAGCTTGCATTAACACTGCTGCCACAACCTGTACTTATATTCCCGTGGGTGTGTTACTGAAGGCAGTATTTTGGGGGTCCTGTGGCAACCACCCCACAGTGCCTGGCATTCCACTGCCATGAGCTCTCTCACTCCAAAGTTGTGACAAGAGGAGCAGTCCCTTGCAATTACTGAGTCAGTGCCGTGGAAGCCTCACGACACCACGCTGCGGTGACACATCCCTGGACTGCAATGCTGGGGTAGCCTTCCTCTCCAGGGAGAGCTGAGAATTAAGGATGTGCTTGTGAGGAAACAGAACAATGAAGACATTTTTTTCACAGCTGACGTTTGGGGAAGTAGCACTTGCAGCTGCCACTGCAAATCAAAAGGATGAATCTGAGAATTTCCTGCAAGAGAGCGAAAAATACCCCAACCAACAAACAAGCTAACTTTTGTCACCTGTGTTTTTGGGCAAATTTGCTGAAGCTGTTTGCCAAAAACCCCCATGGGATAATTGATAAATTACAATGTTGTATATTCCTGACATTATAGGGACTCTGAGATCCATGAGAAACTGGGCAAGAGACAGTACCACTTTAAAACACAAGCCTGATGCTTAAATACCCTGAAGTAGCTGTTCTGATGAGCCTAAAAATCCTGCAGCCAGCTCTGAGGCTTAAAGCAGTAAAAGTACCCAGCTTTTATTTCCTCCTTTCACTTGTTTCAAGCAACTGGCATTGCCTCCTATGATAAATGCCCTATATGATGTACACTTGGGTCTTGCCACTCTGGGTGGATGCAGGCAGATAAATTCTGTGCTCTTCCACTTCGAGCACTGCTGTGAGTTAGGAAGCAATTCATTCTGCCACAACTAGGCACTGTAATTCCCTGAGCTCTGTCTCCCAGCTTTCAGCTGTGAAACCTCTCTGCCAGCATTCACTGCACCAGAGAGAAGGGGAAAACTGCATCACAAAAGCATCTTTGAAGGCAGCACAAACCAGGGAGTACTTGCAAAGTGTGTTCAAAGTATTTCAGTGTAACATCTCAATGAAAGACACATCCTAGAAAATGCAAACCTAAAAGTACAGGTTGGAGTCAAATTTAAAGGCTTTAAATAATTTTCCTATAAAAATTTACTGCACTACACATAAGGATATACCATGGAAGGCATGCTGCTTTTAACCCTAATGTGCAGCAATTGCAAACCCCATTTGCTTCACTAGAAAACTTCTGTAGGGGATGCAAAATGGAGTGGAAAGAGAAGTGTATCTGCTCTAATAGTTAAAAATGAGAGCTTCCTTATTTCTTATTCCAGGATTGCTGTTTAAGCTCTTCTGGTCAAGCAGAACAGCAGCAAGATCATTTGGATGAATGATGACAGTGTGTGTTTTGCCTACCTTCCCTTGTATACTTCCTAAAAATGCACAGTGCTGTTGTTGGCAATAGGGATCAGCAACGTGTCCTCCAACATTAAGACTTCCTGTGGAGACACAAACATGTTTACTAATCTGGCCCCTATGTCATATTTAGGGCTTGCCAACTCCACTACTGTGAAAAGCAAAAGAACAGCACACACACAGTATCAAAACCTCAAGACTAAGAAAAAAATTAGCTTCCATTTGGGCACCTTCTATCCACTCCTACTTAAGGGGAACAAAGACAAAAAGAGGTAACAAAATGATGATTTATCACCTCTAGCACTACCCACCACTGAGGAATAGCTTTGAAGACACCGTGCTGAAATCAAGTGGAAAAAAATGATACCATGGAAACTGAACAAAAATAATAATTTGCTGCTTCATCTCTGTCCTAGACCAGGAAGCCCTTAACCTGCAAATTGCCAGATGCTCAGCATATACTGGTGAAGTCTCATCACATTTTTGCCTTATTACTCTTTTCCTGACACATCTGTTTCCAGTCATGCTTAGAAACAAAATTCTGCATTGGCTGAGTACCTGGCAGGAGCAAATGCACCTTTCATGATGTTTTCAGTTTCTACTTGAAGTGTGTTGATGGTATATACACATTTAAATGTTTGGCCAGTCTGAGGATAAAGAAGCAAACAAATAAGTAGCAGAGCCTCAGCAGTCTCTAAAGGATTGCTGAATGCTGGAGAAGCTCAAAGATGGCTCTGAAACAGAGATCTACATGTTGGAGAGAAAAGAGCAGAGAGCAGCCCCCCAGAAAACACTGGGTGCGGATACTCAGAATCAAAAAATCAGAGTTGTTAGGGCTGGAATGGACCTCTGGAAATCATCCAGTCCAACCTCCTGCCAAGGCAGGGTCACCTGGAGCAGGTGACACAGGAGCGTGTTTAGGTGGGGTCTGAGTGTCACCAGGGAGGGAGACTCCACAACCTCTCTGGGCAGCTGTGCCAGTGCTCTGCCACCCTCACTGTAAAATCCTTCCTCGTGCTGAGGCGGAAGTCCTTGTGTTTTAGTTTACAGACATTGCTCCTGGTCCTAACACTGCACACCACTGAGAAAAGTCTGGCACCATTCCCTTGGCACTTTGAGATATTTATATGCATTGATGAGATCCCCTCTAAATGATGCCCCAGACTGTGGAATTCGAGTTTCTGCAACTTGAGAGGGCATTGCAGGACCCGGGATCTACCCGCGTTCTCCTTCATTAGTCTATAATGGATATGCTCAGTAGCTCCTTCAGTTAGGATACGAGGGCTGGAGGCTGTAGGGAGATCCGAGCGCCGGCACTGACACCCACTGCGAGCTATGGGAAGTGACGGAACCGCCTTTTGTTTTATTCAGTTCCCTATGGGCCCACAAATACCCGCGGCTGCCTCAGTTTCTGTGCGTGTCGCGAGTCCCAGGGCTCCCCCTGGTGACGGCGCTGCCCAGGCGGGGAGCCGCGGGACCGGTGGGGGCGCGGTGCGCAGGCAGGGATGGCGCCGGGCCACCGGAGCATCGC
>WEIU01007843.1:621355-689562 GCA_013389925.1 Aegithalos caudatus | reverse complement strand
CGCCGAGTGCCGGGGGCCCAGGGGTGCCTCCTCCGGGGGATGAGGCGGAGGCGGCCTCGGGGGGGCACGGGAGGTGCGGGTTTGCAGGTGCCGAGGGAGAGCGGCAAGAGGCAGAACGGCCTCGTCTGCAGGACATCGTGGAATACTCACAGCGGGCTCAGCTGTGCTGGGGAAGTGAAACTGGCAGTGTTCTCCTTGTTCTCCACTTCCCAGTCGGGCGCGAGACTTGATTTTATCCGCTTGGGTATGAACGTTTGCCGAGGTCTTGGTCATGCATCTCAGCCGTGTGAGCTCGCTCTGGCCGGCGGGTGTGGGAGCTCGGCGGTGTCAGTGGTGCTGGCAGTGTCTTGGAAGTGAGCAGGACACTTGCTTCTGCACTGAGATATTTACTGTCCCCCTTCTGCCCTAATGCTCCTGGTGCTGCTTGACACAGGGTTTGCAAAGATGCGTAGCCCACAGTGGAGAATGCCTTTGTTTTCCAAGGTGCCTGAGATGGCATCTAAAGTAGTGGAGCCTTGCTTAACACAGAGCCCTTCATTCATTGTTCTTCACTGAAAGGAAGAGGAGACTCTTGGTCTTGAGTGGCACAGTCCTTCAACAGCCTTGGGGAAGAAAGGCAGCCCTTTGGTTTTGTGTAGCCCCAAATCTGCAAGATCCTTTTTACAAGGCTCTTGTCTGTATTTGACACTTCTCCCAGCTTACAGAACAATGTCTTTAAATACTCTTCTCCTTGGAACTGTTATAAAAACACCATGTGTAGCACCTAAATTGTTCACAGATAGCTATCCTTCTAATGTTTCCACAGAATAATTTTAAGAAAATTTAGTTTACTTTGTAGCTTTGTAGGTCACAGAAGTCAAATGTCTTGTTTTTCAGAGGCTCTGTTATTCCTTGGAGATTAGTAGTGGCTGAGGATAAGATAACAGAGGGATTTTGGTGCTTGATTCCTGAATGAACATTGGAAATGTGGGCTTCTCACTATAGCTTCCAAAAGTTCCAGCTGCTGGATCTTTTCTTCAAATATCATGGTGTCCAGAAGCTTCCTTTGAGCTTCATCGTGCCCTTCTCAGCCTGTGGCATTTCCCTTCTCCTTTTTGGGAACTATTTTTTTTTTTTTTTCATCTTGTCCCATTTCTCGTGCAGTGCAGCTCCTTGTGGGCCTCCCCTCTGCAGAAGCCTCTCCTCTTTGCTGCTGGCTGCTTGCTGTGTGCAGATGAAAATGGAGAGTAACCCTGGAGTAGCCTGGTCACTCAGTGGTGCCATGAAAGCCACAGAGAGATGTGGACCAGAGTTTGACAGACTCAAGCAGTGCTGGGGGAAATCCCTGCTTTTCCTCTCAGTTCACAGACCAGTCCAGAAGAAGGATGAGAAGAAGAGACTCTGAAAACACTCAAGTTGCAGCTTCTGGCTCTCTCATGAAGGAATAGTCAAAGCAGCTTGTGGCAAGCTGTGTGGGTCACACTTCAGCTGGATCTCTGGCTACAGCAGGCCTGAGCTGCTTCATTCCCTGCACCCAGTCTGCTCCTGCAGAGTAGCTGTGGCACAGACAGGTGTGGAAAACTACTGCACTGCTCCTTCTTGCTAGGGAAACCCTGTGCTTGGAAGTTTTTCTGTGGTGCACTGGGAAGTTTCTGGTCTTGCCTTTGTGATGCCTGAGCAGCACAGTGGGAATACTGCAGGGGAAACAGCTGTGCTTAGCAGTAACATCTGACCTTTCAGATACAGTCATTCATCACACTGAAACAATGAGCCACTGCTGTTTTACACTGAATCTTGCCTTTTAGGCACCTGCCAGAGGTGTTCCCAAACTCTGTACAAACCCTTTTAATTTATATCTGCAGCAGCTGGACTCACACATGTCAAATGAATACAAACTGCCTTTGAAGAAACCAGGATTCAAACAATTTTCAAGGAATGGGAAGATGGAACTGTCAGTATCCTCATTGCTGCAGGGTAGAGGTACTCTGTGAAGTGACTGGGAAATAGATTTGTTGAGTATCACTTTTCACTGCAGTGATTTGAGCTCAGATTTTGGGTACTTTATAAGTGAGGCTTAGAGGGCTTTTCCTTCTATGCTTTTTATGCCTTTTTCTGTCAATCTGTTCTCTCTGGATCATCTGCTGCCACTGGTAATAAATGATTTTGCATTAGGGTTAACTCCTCTTGAATTGATACAGGTTTTAACTTGGTGAGTCCTGCTTATGTTCCAGAACTAGTTATAAACAGTTTTGGGGAGAAGAGGGGAGAGACAGAAATAGCCCTGAATATGACCAAGAGCTCTATTAGTCAAGGAAGAGGTGGCAACTTTTCCATATTTGTTCCTAGTTCTTCAGATCTTTACTATCCTTAAGTAACTGGTCTTCAAAGGTGTTTATTGAGTAAGAATTTCCTTCTCTTTGGCTAAAATGTTCAGGTGGTAAAGTTACTTCTTCTTTCTTGGCAAGTCAGGATATGAAGTGGATACTTTTTTCAACCTGATACCACTACCTGAAGAGAATATTTGTAAAAGCATTCACACCTGGTATTCTCCTGAGAGAATGTGATGCTTTCTGCACTTCTTAATGAGTGGCTTTTATTTATTCTGTTGTCTTGCATAGTTACTGGCATCTCTTGTTTTTCAGCTCCGTGCTCAGAACCAAGTCCTGAAGAAAGGAGTTGTAGATGAGCAAGCAAACTCTGCCTCACTGAAGGTAATCTCTAAAAACTGCTCGTGTTAGGTCTACTAGGCTGTGACTTAGTAAACAGGGGTACTTTTTGCTAAAGCATAATGTCAGTAAAACAATGAAGAAGGAACTTGATTTTAGTAAAACAATTTCTGTTTTGCAGGCAGCCTGTTGTTCTCTGGAAGTGCTGAGTTTGTAAAAGGGGAAGGTTGATTTTTGATGATTGTCCTATAGAATTAAATAGCCACTTGGGTATGATCTGTGGTCAGCTCAGGGAAATGAAATACATTTTATTTTAGTTTAGAAAGGATAAACTTTTTGCCTCTTCAGTATTTAAAAAGTGAAGCAATTTTGTAATTTGTTCTTGTTTTTAATGTGTAAAAATAAGTGTGAAAATTTTAAAATTAATTTTTTTTGTCGTTCAGGAACAACTGAAAATGAAGGATCAATCACTGAGGAAACTGCAACAAGAAATGGACAGCTTGACCTTTCGAAATCAGCAACTTGCCAAGCGGGTGGAGCTACTTCAAGATGAACTTGCATTAAGTGAAGCTCGGGGAAAAAAGAACAAGGTATGTGCTGAAGGCAGAAAAGACTTGCTTAGCAGATGTCTGCTCCTCACCTGTCAAAGCCTTGTTCTGATTTTTAGCTGTAGGTATTTTGTGTTGAGGGTTGAGCTGAATGCTCTTGTCAGAACTTGTGTTATTTTACTTGATGTTAGTGAAAATACTCATAAAACAGGTATTGATATATATATATAATACATGCAGTATAATTCTCTTCTAGTCTGTCAGCTGACTGATGCTGAATTGCTGTCTTCTTTTCTGGATATTTATTAAGTGTTCAAACAACTGGGAAATACTTTAGAGCTCTGTGATTAGTCAGCTGCTTTGCAGAAAGCTGATCACTCCTCATTTCTCATCTCCACCTCTTTGCTTTGTAATTTTGATGTTGGTATTTAACTCTTCAGCCCGTGATCATAGCTTTTCTATGTGACTCTTGTCAAATGCTTTGAAATATAAATTTTTAGCTTGTATTCTTTGTTATTTCAGAATGACAGAATGATTTCAACACTGTGATCTTTCTCTACCAAAATGCTGGCTGACTAAACCTACTGATACCGTATTCTAAGACCAACTGTGCCTTCTGTAGGTAGTAGCATCACAATTCCACAGGTGGTGTGCTTGGACTTAAGTTAATTCTCAAGCACCTCTTGCTACTTTCCTGATGAGGAAACCCCTCTTAATTACTGCTGTCTTTGCTGCTGTCTTTTCTCAATGTGCTGTAGTTATCAACACTGGCTTTAAAGAAATCATTCAATTGATTAGTAATATGATGATCTTTTTTACTTTTCCCCTAAACTCTTAGCCATTTTTCTGCTGTCCACTTCCTTGATGAGCATAGTGCTTCTGACCAGATTTTTCACACACCACATGTTTCTAAATTTATTAGCTGTGTTTCTAAATTTGAAGGATGTCAGCCTGTCTCTAGTAGCTTTGCAAACCGTTGCCACTGAGTTTCTTTCCTGTTCATCTGTCAAAATGTACAGCTTTAGTTCCCTGCTTTGTGTCAGAGTGCAGTCCTTTTAGAAGGAGCAGAACATGAGCCCATATCTCAGGTGGAGTTCACAGGCTGGCATCAAGTACAGAGGTGACTTACCTGCCCTGCATATCCCTAGTATTGAAGTTTGGTGTTGAGTTTGAATGCAAAGGGACTCTGCTGTGTTTGGTGATGATAATACCTTTCTTCAGCAGGGTGGGGTATGGGATTCACTGGTGGTCTGAGTCTTTTGGATTAAATGAGTGGAAAATGAGGAAACAGTTGGCAGAAGGGTACATGTGGTTGATGGGCAGGGAAGACGCTGTGGTTTCCATGGCACTTTGTGCTACAGCCTGCTGAGAGCAGCCTGGCTTACACCTGGACCCTTGCTGGGCACAGATGTGCCTTACACAGCTACCAGACCAACTGAGCCTGTCTGTGTGGAGGGGTTTGGATTACTGGCTGCATGGGATCATGCAGGATTCCAGTGAGCTCCATGGGCTGCTGCCCATCCGAGTGATTGATTCCTTGTGTGTGTGAATGGGACACCTGAGTGGAGATTTCCTGAGGCAGTGTTGTACCACTGTAGGGTCACAAGGGTGTGAAGCAGAGTGTGCTGCCTTGAGGCTGGTGCTGTGTGCAATATTCACACCTTTTGATAGATCAGTCAGTGTCAGCAGGACATATGCTGCTGTGCCCCCTCTGGGAATTAGCTGTGGGAACTGTTCTCACCAACCTGGCACTTGGAGATAATGAGTGCATTTTGTCTCTTTCAGAAAAGTGTAGAATCCTCATCTCAGCTGAGTCAAGAACAGAAAAGTGTCTTCAATGAAGATCTTCAGAAGAAAATAGAAGAAAATGAACGATTGCATATACTTGTGAGTGAAATTTTGTTTTGCCTTTATTTTTGGTTCAGAAAACTGGTGATATGAACAAAGATATGGAAAGTAAAGTGCTGTCTGAAAAGCTGGTGGATTTGGGAACTTAGTTGTATGCAAAGCAGTAGATTAGATCAGATAGTTTGTTTATAAAATGTTCACTAGGCAAATAAAGTATTTTGACTCTGGATTCTTAAGACAGTGTGTAGAATCACATACTATGTGTTTTCTCCTTTAGACTTTTAACTTTGGTGACAGCTGCCCTACTGAAAATAGCCTGGCACTGGATGGAAATTTCTTATTAGTTCATTAACTGTTTCAGAATTGCTTTAAAGTTTAAAATATTCAATACAAGTTGCCAGAATTAAATCAGGAATTACTTCACCAAAGTGGAATGCATTTCCCTTTAGAAAACTTGAGAAAAACCTATTGGCTAAAGTTAAGTTTTTTGTGTGTCTGTTATTAGTCAGCAATATACTTAAAGAGTGCTTAGTACTACAAAACTTTGTTTTTTATTGAAGTACTTTGTTCCTGAATCTTTTCTCTGTAGATAAAATAGAATTTTGATTTGTCTGAGAACTGGTAATTGCCTGTCATGTGGCTACTGAAATTGGAGTAACTTAAAGGTCTGGATTTCATAGTAAAATGACGCTTTTTAAAGAGCTTTGCTTTTCTTCCTGTAGTTCTTTGAAGCAGACGAGCAGCACAAACGTTTAGAAGCAGAGCTGAGGAGCAGACTGGAGGTTTTGGAAACAGATGCTGCCCAGCACCAAGCTGTGGTGGACAGCTTAACGAAGAAATACACAGAGACCATCGAAAAGCTGCAGAGTGATAAAGCCAAATTAGAAGTAAGGAGTTTTTCCTCTTGCTTGCAAGTTTGAAAAGTTTTGAAATGCAGTGTCTTGCTGTGTCAGCTCTTACATTGTGAGATTATCTTCTTGCATAAAGATCAAGTCTCAGACACTAGAAAGAGAAGCTAAGGACTGTAGGCTTCGAACAGAAGAATGGTAAGTGTCTTTATTTCATATAATCAATATTTCCTTGATGTAAAGAAATAATTGCTGTGAAACATTAACTGGATTATTTTTTAGGAATAATACCTTTAAAAAAGGGGGTTTCATTAAAAGACTGATAAAACTCAGACTATATTATTATGAAGACAAGTGTGAGCAGCACAGGTCAAACCCCCTTTTCCTTTGCTGTGTGTGGAACTAGACAATTCCACAGTTTCTGCTTTCAGTGAGAGCAGTTTTGTCTCCAAGCTTTTTAAATAGCAGTGATGTTGATGAAAGATCAAAGAATTTATTTGTAATGGAAAACCATAGAAAGTGAAAATATTTGTAATGGAAAACCATAGAAAGTGAAAACTTGCATGAAACAAAGATGTGAGTTTGTAAAAACTGTTTCTAAGAACAAAGTTTGAGTAACATGCTGAGGGAACTGACTGAAAAGAGTTTCAAAAATCCCCCTCCACTGCAAAAGCTTCTTGAACAATTGTTTTTGCTTCAGGTGTAATGTTCTCAGCTAGAATATTTGAAAGTTTTTATCAGAGAATTATATTGTTAGTTTTGGAATATTTTCATTGTCTTGAAGATAAGTTGTAGAAAATGTGAAGCTGAGGATTGTGGGCCAGATGAAATTAGAGTGCATTTCTCTGAAGTTCATTAAGCTGCATTTTTTTAGAAGATACGTGTGCAGTATAGATCTTTAATGTAATGAATAAGATGTGTAGTGAATGATCAGATGCATAATTCCTTCTTTCACATGGTAGCCCTGAAGTGTGTATTTTAATTATGTTGGTAGATGTGAAGATACTTGAATCCAGTAACTCCACTAATACAAGTCAGGGTTTCCCTAAAAATGACTTGCAAAAGGATGATAGCTGTGTTTGGCTGCTGTTTGCTTTCTTTGTGGTGTTTGAGAAACTGTAGTCTTAATCTGGCACTATTCAGTTCAGGCATTGTCTATCATGTTCTATGGGTAATTGCTGTCATTGTGAGAAGTTGTCCCTACTATTTAAAGTTACACTATATTAAATTTTCAAAAGTTATAAAGCCTGACACTTCATTTTAAACACTGAAATCACTGTCTGTTGAACACATGGCAGGATGTGTCTCTGAGAATACTGCCCTTCTGTTTTCCGTGCTTTGTCAGCGGAAGGGATCCATTTGCCTCTGACACCCACACTTAGAAAAGCCAGAGGATATGAGACGTGACAGACTACATGCTTTGAAAATTAAAGGGCAGAATGTAAGGCAAAACATGTCAAACTACTTGTTTGTTAGTCCTCTACAGTATGAAAAGGAAATATCAGTACATTTGCAGTTCATTTTTTATCATGCTCAGTGCTACTGCAGTAGCTGCTATACAGTTTCTATGCCATTTTGGAGATGCTCTCCAAGAAAAATATTTGTTAATGTGCATGAGCTACCTATTGGCCAGTTTCTTCTTATTTTCCTTGTTTCTTTTGGATTATTGATTATTTTGCTTTGTTAGACCTGACAAGTTTCTGTGTATCAAATGTTTTAAGAAAGGAAAAAAACCTGTCACTTTGACACATTGCCCCCCACCCTCCACTATATGTGCAGGAGATCTAAATGTCAAACAGGAAGCAAAACAGTGAAGAATTTGAGGGCCTAAGTTGGGTAAAGTTTGGAATTTGGTCTGAATCAATAATGGAGTGTTCTGTGTAGAAATATGCATGTAATGCTGGAATACATTACTGTTCCTCTCAGGAATTTGTTCTCATTATATTTGTAATCTTAATTAGTTAGGTTCACATGTATATACACAGTTAAATGCAAGCAAAGAGAATTTAGAGAAAAATCACTTGAGAATGCTTCAGAAACAGTTGTCAAGTCTTGTCAGAGCAGGCAGTATCATAGCAGTGTTTAAATATGGGGTTTTGAAAAGCCTTTGAGATATCTCAAATAGTGATGTGACACAGTTAATTGAATTATTGACAACTCATTACCTGCTTATTGGAATCCTGCATTGGATGCATAGTAACTAATTGGGAAGCCCTTTTACCTTGCTATCTAAATTCTAGTAGAAAAGTATGCCTTCCTATAGCTTGTATAATAGTTGCACAATAGGAAAAGAAGGTGAATTTTAACTCTGAAGTAAATAGAGCTTCTCAAAATGGAATTTAGGATTTACAAGTTCATGGTAATTTTCATATGGCTTTTGTTAGGAATTAGGATTCAATGTTGTGTTGAATATGAGATAAAGGAGGACTAATGACTCCCACTGCATTATTTCTATCTAACTTCTAGAAGGAGACACATACCTATACACTTAAAGGATGCTTATAGTGAGGTATGGTGTTGGTGATACAGATGAAATTTTAAAGGTTTACAATGTGTGTGTGTGTGTGGTTTTTCGTTTGTCTCTTTGTTATTTAGCCAGCAACAGCTAAAGAATCTTCAAGCAGCTTTGGGCAGTAGACTGGAAGAATCTCTATGCATAATTAATGAAAAAGTACCTTTTAATGACACAAGTACGTATTGCCTTGGTCTGGGTATCTTGTTTGATTTTTTTTTTTTTTGGGTATCCACCTGGAGGAAGTACTCCTTATGAATTAAAATTTATTAGCTGTAAGAAATGTTGGACATCTGAACAGACACTTGGAGGTAACTAGTAAGTATTCCTGATACTTGTCATGGTCTTCTTCAGCAATTCTAAAATACCAAGTTTTTATATGTATAATGAAAATTGAAACTTTTGAAGGCTTTTGAGTGATTTGCCACTTGTCTTGCTTAGTGTTGGCAGAATATTGTAAATGATGAAGGAACACTGTCAATTTAATGGCTGCTCCATAAAGATTGATTACTCATCTCAAAGAGTATTATTTTTGGCAGGGTATGAGGTAGGGGAAAACTGGTGGCTGCAGAGATATTGCATCAATGATGGTCTGCACTTATAACTAGTGGGGTATTTGTCAGGGTGTCTCATTGGTCAGGAAACACACAGTCCTTACCTGAAGGCTGTCTTAGACTCGTTTATCTCTTCATGGGGAAAAAAAAGCCCTTTGTACCTGGGGACTTGTACCTGAAGCAATGTTTTTCTGCTTCCTTTCCAACTGCTGCTAGATCAGCTGAAGGGCAGAGGATCTCCTGGAGTTAGGAGTGCTCAGCCTTTGCATGGCTTTGGTACAAGCATGGGTCAGTATGTGCTGGGTCAGTGCTGTGCACTGTGTGCTTTCCTGAACAGCTGAACACAAGGGTGGGCAGGCACTGCCTGCAATCTTCTGGACCCTTCAAGATGAGGAGGACCTGGAATAGTAAAAAAGCTGAAAGTAGTGAAGAACGGGCAGAGAAGTGAAAACAGGCTTTTGACTTTCTTGTATATTTCATTGGTGGCTTTTGCGTTTTTCATTCAGTTTAAAACCTGATGACAATGTTTGAAGTAGCCTCAGGTTCTCTAAAAGCTGATCTGGCAGGTGCTGCAGGGGTGAGTGTTCCAAGCTCTTGTAAGTCTTGGCTGAGGAACACCAGGTCATCATCTCTTTAGGAATGTTGACTCCCATACAGCACATCATGCCTAGGTGTTGGTGCCTTGAATTGGTAACATTTTCACTTCTCTCACTTTGCCTGGCATCTGCTGCCTATTTCTACTTCTCTAGCTCCTTTAGCTTGTATTTTTTTTTAATAGGTGGTTATCATAGGGTAGCAAGAACTTTGCAGAAATAATTTATCTGCTCACTCAGCTGCTGTAGCATAATGCCTTTGCTTGTGTAGTAGAAAACCCTGCAAACAGAGGACATCACTTTAGTGATAGAGCAGTGAAAGTCAGCAGATGTTTGTTTGCTGTGGATTTTAGCTGCCTTCCTGTAGACCCTGTAGTTGGCTTCAAGTGTGACTAGCAGCTAATTTCAGTAACAATCAAATGCCTGCTAAGCATGATTTCCAGAGCAGAAAAAGTTTTCTGAAGCATTTAGTTAGAAGTAGGATTCAATAATTTTGGACAGGGTTTTTTCCTCTAAACGTAATTACCTCTTCCCATGTGTTAACAGCCAAATGTGAATGACACAAAAGGAATAAGAAACTGTAAATTTCCTTTGTGAGCAAATTTTAGACTAATCTGGTTGTTGTTCAACTGAATTGAGAATGGATATGATCCCTTTTAAATCTCTAAGATGTTGTAAGCTGTTCTCTAGGTACAAATAGCCCTCTGCCCCTCTAATTGTGGCTGCTTGTAAGTGAATAATCATTCTAGTTACTTCATGACTGGAGAAGAATGCTGAAATACATCTTAGAGAGTGCATCTTAGTCTAAATTATCAGCATATTAAGTATATACAGGAGCTTTAAAAAACGTTGAAACCTTTCAAAAATATATTCGTTTTACTTGGCCCCTCCTTGGAATGTAATTGAAATTTGAAGATAATCTTGAACTCTTTAAGTGTGATTTATTTTAAAGGATTTTTTCACTCTTGTTTGTGATGAATATTGTTCTTTGAGCAAGAGGAGTCTGCTCTTATCTTTCAAATGGAGGGTCTTCAGATGATTAAATTTGACTTACAATCTGAGGCAAGTATTGAATGGCCTTCCCTCAACTTAATCACAGAAACCCTTATGTGAGGATGTTATGACCTACCTTATTGGAGTCAATTGTTTGTATCTCTTCAGTTAATATTGCTTACATAACCTGTAATATCCCTGCAATTATTTTTTAATCAGTATTTACCAAAAATGTTTCTTAACTCCCCCCACAATTTAACAAGTGCATATAACTCAATTTTTGTCCTCTAGGATCTACTCGATACAATGCTCTGAATGTACCATTGCACAACAGAAGGAATCAGGTGAGTTTTCCTTGTGGTTTCATGTGGCTGTGCAACTTTCTGCACTGAAATAAAACCAGTCATTTAAGTACCTGAAATGGCAGAAGACAGCCTGTCTTACTACTGTCATGATATTCTGAGGGCATTTCTGCCCACAGAGCCTCTCCACTTTTCAAGAAGTTGTATGTATTGTTGTTATGTCAAGGAGTCTTATTAAAGTTATATGGAATATTCTTTTATTGGGTCAACCTTCAGTAAGCCAGAAGTTGGAACATATAATTTTTAAAGTTGGTTGAAACTACAGTAATTCAGAGGTCTTCTCTTGAAGAAAGGTAGGTTTGGTATCCTAACTTCCTTTTCTCTCAAACTGAGCTTCTTCAGTCACATCACTTGAGCTCCAGGGGGAATGTATGCATTTGTAAACTGCACACGGGTGTGTGCACTAAGATGCTGCATTAGTTACCATTACTTGGCACCAGTCACAACCCTTTCAAGGAATAAATCATGTCACTTTGAGATCTCTGCATGGCCCATTTACATTTTGTGGGATACTTCTTGTCAAAGCACCTCTTACTTGCAGCAAAATAACCCTTATATATTTAAATGTTTTTAGAAAACCAACAATTTCTGTTCACTACCGTAATACAATGAGATTCCTTGTGAATGTTGTTTATTCAGTATTCAAAAGTGAGCATTGTTTTTCTGTGAATGGCTGAATATTTTAAGGGTTTTTCTAATAGCAAATCAGAAACCTGTATGCAGTCAAAATTTTCCTGTGTTGCTACCACTGAGGATGGGCTCTACAGCACTGTGGGTTTTTTTGTTTCCATGTGTGTCTCAAGCCTTCAAGTTAGTGCATTCAGATGCTACTGCAGGAAATTTTAACACAGTTGCTTTCTCCATTCTTGAAGTGTCTCTAAAGAGACCTTTTTCCTAATAATGTCTGCTGTGAGAACAGGTGACCTGCTGTTCAGTTTTGTGATCGAAATAGCCTTAAATTTCAGGTTGCTGCTGCTGAGTTCCAAGGAAAATTTGAGTAACTGCATGGAAACTTTCTCCTTTTACTATTTTCTGCCAGCACTATGTCAGGCAGCCTCATGCTTCAAGATCTGCAGTCTTGAAAATGTTCCCAGACAGATTTTTATGATTGGCTTTTCCAATGGAGGCAAAATGTTGGTGTATTAGCACAGACTGCAATGTAAAGGACAGCAAAACAGTAATAGTGTCTGTTTCCCTTCCTTGCATGGCTAATTAACATACACAAACTGAGTATAATGACTGCTTTAATTACTTGCCACCATCCCAGATCCATAATCAAGATTGACCTGATTTAACAGGCTATTGAAGCTTTAAGAGTATGTCTCTAAAGAATAACTTATTCTTGTCTGAAATGTCACTATAACATTATTCTCTTCCCATAAATCCCAACAGAGAATAGTTTTCTTCTCTCTTGAATTTATGTTCTATTCTGGATTAATTTTTTTGATACCTTCCTGCTGTAATAAAGCTACAGAACAGCCTTACTCATGAGCAGCATCTCAGCTCTGTCCAGGAGAATAAGAATTGAATGTTCTTGGTTAGAGAAGCAGACACCTTTAATTCTGGGAGAAAACATCATTGGTTTTTTACTAATTAAATTGAGGTTTCCTTGCAACCTGGTGTTGAGCTGTTGTCAGCAATTAGTCTGTTGTTTCAGACATGTTTTCTGTAATTGTGCTGACCTCTAAGTGTTTTTATGGCTTGCAAGTTTGAAAAATGCAGCAGAGGCAAACCATCACCAGTTGTGTGAAATAAAAAGATACTTTGCCTGAGTCACACTGTAAATTATGAATAAAAATTAAGTAAAACATAATTGCTGTTATGTGTTTTAATGAATGAATATTTTATGAAATAATAACAAGAAGGAAGTTGCTGATAATGATTTTTTGTATCCAGTCAGGGCTTTTTTCATATTTAAATAGATCCATGTAAAATACAATCATTTTATAACTGTCTTTACAGCTGAAGCTGCGAGACCTTGCTGGCCAGGCCATGGCTTTTGTCCAAGAACTTGCAACAGCTCTCCTGAATTTCCACACATACACTGAGCAGAAGGTACAGATCTTCCCCATTGATTCTGCAACAGACGTAATATCACCCTTAAATCAGAAGGTAAAGTTTACACACTTCAGCTACTAATATATGCAATTAGTTAGACTTTAAGGAGTGATTGATCTTAGTCATGCAAGCTTGCACCACGTTTACTGGAATGCTGTGTGTTCCTGAGAGCCAGCCCCTCCTGCATGAGGCATCTTTTCTGCTCCCTGAATTCTCTGAATGTGGGTGAGGTGTAGCTGCAGAGAATCCTTTTCCCCTGTGCCTCTGCTAGAAGAGCAATATGATAATCAAATCAAAGCTTTGCTTTTTTAATTGCTAAATTGAAGTGCATTTGTTAAAAGTTCAGCTGACTTGTTTTAAAATAATAATGCACTAATATTGCACTGCTAAATAGAGCTTATTTTAGTTAATGCATTGGGGCATAGGAAATGTTGAGACAGAATCTGGTCTTGTGTTTAAAGTGTATAGCTGTAATAATAAATAAAGGATAGAAGGTAGGCTTGTGAGGGACAGAACCTGGACTCTATTCCCTTGTCAAAAAAACAACTTTATAATCTGATTTTGAGCTGCTTGTGTGAAGGTGTTTCCTGTAAGTGTTCTGAAGCTTCAAGTTTGTGAAGCATGTTGAGATTAATATGAGAAATCTGACTCATCTCTTTTGACACAGTTCCATGGGAAGATTTTCTGAGAGTATCATCCAGAGCTGTTAAGCTGCATGTTTTGACTTTGCTGTGAAATAGAGAAAATAACTGTGCACAAGGATTGTGTGGGGATGCATATATGTGTGCTTTGGAACAAATTGCATTAAGATCAGGGTTAACTTCCTAGTTTAAGGGGGTCTGTGAGTATTTAAGTTGCAGGGAGTATTTTGTGATTCAGTCTCTTAATTTCAGTTTAGTAGTTAAGGTAGCTTAAGGTATTGAGGTGGGTCGTGGTTTGCAAGTGGCTGCAGTGCATGTGGTGTCAATGTTAACTATCACAAAACTTTCCTGTTCTTTGGAAAACCTCCTGTAATCTCTTTGCAGGTAATAAATATGCTTATGAGGGTGGTTATCCACTGAGGAATCCCCTTCTGTTTGCCTTCTCAGTTGTTTCAACTGTTTTAGTCAAGAATACCCTTCTGCAGAGATTCACATAGTTTGAGAACATTTTCTTGCTCCTGCCACCAAATGCACTCAGAATGGCATGTCCTTCTTGTGAAAATTATGTGGTTTTGTCATCTTTCAGATTTTTCAGGGCAGGAGTGGTGTCTCTTCTTTTTTTTAGTGTGGCCCAGTATAGTGACTGCATTCTCAGATACTACTGCAGTTTACACTAAAGCAATAAAATCAGATTTCCTAGACATCTCACAGATTTTTTTTTTTCCCTGACCTCCTGGTTAACACTTCTTTGTTGTTTTTCAGCACAGCTGAAACATGCAACTTAATCGGAACCATAATTTCATTTTCCTTTTCTTATAATTGTCTCTGATTCAGTAGTTCAGGCTTTGTTTTCATAATTATGTCTCTTGTAGTCTGCTCCATTGTGTATTCATGACCTAATTCCCTCAATACATGCTATTTCTCAGGGCTTTTGCTGTGACTCCCCAGCAATGAAGCATCTTTTATTGCTCACTGAAGCTGTAGTTGCTCCTGTTTTTTGATTAATTTATCTATTTTCTTGGCAAGTGTTCTCAGTGTGATTTTTTAAAAAAAAAAAAATTTAGCTACTGCATCAGGCTGGTCAAAAACCTCCCCTTAATATGGTAGAGAAAATGAAACAAGTGTCAGGTAGTGGCTTAGCAGACTTGCACTGATTTATTTTTCCCCAACTCCAGGTCTTGTCTGGTGCTTTCAAGCTATTTTCCCCACCAAACACTCAAAGTAGATGTGGACAATTCCCTGCCAGGTTAAAGTATTCCTTTTCTCTTTAAGTATTGGATTGCTGGGTTCTGCTGGGTCTACAGCATCATGCTGGATAATTCAAGTCCTCTCTCCTGCAACACAAGTCAGGAGCATTCTGCATGTGTTATTTCTTCCTCCTTACATTTAGGAATTTTCCCTAATTCCCTCCAGGTTTGTGCATGCATGGATCAGAGCTTAGCATCTCACTCTTCTTGTTAACACTGTCACCTCACTGTAATAATACAGGAACAATTAAAATCTCTTGTGCTCTGTTTGCCTGGGATCTTTAGCTGCTCTTGTGGTGTAAATAATCAAAGGTGAAGGCATCTTTCTGTGGGGTAAAATAAAAACCAGGGTTGCTTTTGTCTACCTGTATTAATTTGTGGAAGAAGCCTTTTTGTGATACTGAGGTACCAAAATGGATAGCTGATGGTGGTGTTACATTTTGATTGTGTGGAAGAGTACACCTTATATCCTCAGTCTGCTTTTTTGAAGACAAAATTAACTCTAGGATTTAATTAAGCAATTTTTAGCAAAGTCAGACAGATCCATGAGGCCAAAGTTTCATTATTGCCCAAACCTGTCATAGTTTTAGAAGTAAGAATTCTCCTGTGATCAGTTGGAGCTCCAAAAAAAAAATTAGCATAAGGATGCTTTGACTCGTGTTGAAAACTGGGCTGGACACAGATAAAGACACATCTCTTGCTCTCAGTTTGACTTGGGCTTAGTTCTTCAGTACTTTGCACAGCACAGCTTTGCAAATGTTTGTGCTGTGGACAAGGCTGGGAGGCAAACAACTTCTGGGAGGAAGGTGGGATGTTTATTCTGGTGGCTAAATGGTGCATGATGGATCTAGCTTAATTGGATGGAGTTGAGAAAGGAGTGCAAGGATATTTAAAGAGAGGGTTTTGTGTGCTGTGCACAGCAGTTAAAAAGAGACAGGATGCTGTGGCAAAGCCCTAGGTGTGGTTTTGCCTGGACTTGCAGTACTTCTCACTTTGCCACAAGGTGTGTTTTGGCCCTGTAGGAGAGGTTGCTGTACATCACTGGAGTGTTGTGTCTCATCATGACATCCTTGGCATCGGGAAAGGGGACAGGGCCTTTGCCAAAATGTCCTGTTTGCTTGTTACCTTGGCACAGCTCACACGAGCCCTCAGCAAGCTCCATTTTAAAACCTCTCTGTCCTCAGTTCTCACAGTATCTCCATGAAAACGCTTCCTATGTTCGCCCTCTGGAGGAAGGAATGCTGCACTTGTTTGAGAGCATCACGGAGGATACTGTGACAGTCCTGGTAAGGTTTCCTCCTTTTAGTATCAAGAAAGATTTTACAGAGCACAAACACTTACTTGATGTTTTTTCCTTTCAGGAAACAACTGTGAAATTGAAGACCTTCTCAGAACATTTAGCTTCCTACTTGGGCTTTTTAAGAAAGATTCTTCCTTATCAGTTAAAAAGGTACCTTTCATTTGATAGATCAAATTTAAAGGCACTGTGTCAGGCATGCAGCATTGTCAGCACCTACAGCTAAATATTAAGTCAAACCTTAAAACACCCTGTGCTCTGCTCTGTCTTAAAATGCTGAACTCTTTTAATGTTGTTTCCTAAACCATGAGATTAGGCATGGTTTTTTGAGGCATTAGGACTAAAAACTTGTATTTTAAAGCCCCTCCACACACCCTCCCTCACAGATGGGACTTTAAAAAAATGAAGGTTTCATTAATGTTTCTTAGTGTTGTTCAGTAGCATTGATACTATTCTGGTGTGTTACACTGAAGCTGTTAATGCCTTGAACCTCTCTGAGGGTTATTCATCATTCAGTAAATGTAGCAATGTAGTAAAACTTGGCCAGGTGTACATCCCTTCTGCTGTAAAAATCTTTGTTCCTGAGTTGATTGAAGAGAGGTGAATTATAGGTGCAAAGAACTGCTTTAAGGGAGGATTTGGAGTAAGGAAGAAGAAAACCCTTGATTTATGCCTCCTTTATACCTGTTCTCATGCTCCTTAGGAAGCAAAAGAGAATTTATGTAGTAGAGGGAAAAGTCTTCAAACTGAAATTGCTGCAATCAGTTTCATGCTGTGAGTGAGTCATTCTGGCTTGTGACAGAAACACCTAGGAGTGGAGATGCACACAGTAATTTTCATGTATTGCTTAGTTCCTCTGCTGTGTTAGCCTTTCTAGTATAAATTCCAGGTCTGCTGTTGCTTTGGACCGGGGAGGTAGAGAACACATATGTGCTCCAGAACTCATGAGGTTGTTTTTTTTTTTAAAAGACAATTGCTTGCTTTTAAAAATATAATTCATATATTCCTAGTTTGGAAGAAGAGTGTGAGTCTTCTCTTTGCACAGCTGCTTTAAGAGCTAGAAATATGGAGCTGCACAGAGACATGAAAAGGTTGACTGCAGTCTTTGAGAAGCTACACACGTACGTCAGTCTTCTGGCCTTACCAAGTAAGTCATGCTGGCTTGGCTGGTTACCCTGTGACTGGTTTGTGTGGGTTTTTATGGTATGATTGACAGTGTGCCTTTTGGCTCCTCTTAATTAGGAAATCGTTAGTAAACTGCATTTTATTATTAATCAGCACTTCCAGCCCCTTGTCTTCATAAGGTTATTATAACTGTTGTGGTAATGACTGAATAAAATGAGGTAAAGCCTTTTTGTGTATATATGTGGGGAAATGATCTCCAAATGCATCCTGTAAATAACAGCAGGAAATTGTTAGTGTAGAGCTTCAAGTTATTTCACCCTTTAGAAAGGCCCACATGATCTTTGCTATAGCTGTGAACATGTTTTTCTGTGTGTGTGGTTTTTGAGAACAAAACAATTGATTTTTTTTTGAAAAAAAAACTAGGGAACTTGAAAGTCTTTCACCTGCCTGCTCTGCCAAAATTGGATCTATGTATATATGATATTGAAGGGGAAATTTAAGTAAGTGAGTCTGTTATGACTCATACTCCATGAAAATGGTTCTAGTAGGTGGAAACTAATTTCAAAGCTGACTTCTTTCATTCATGGTCAAATCTTAGTGTTGTGGTTTTCCTTTTTATGTGTTACTCTTAGGTACAAGACCAGAAGGACTCCTTAGGACAAATTACAACTTTGTGTTTACAAATATTGCTGCAAGTCTTCATGGAGTCCATGACATTTTAAAAGGTGAGAGTTGGGAATGTTGTCTTGCTTCAGCTTTGCTTCTTTCTTGTTTAGCACAGCACACGTGCACTCTCTGTAACAGTGTTGAATGTATCCTGTGTGCTAAATCTGGTTTGTTTTACCTTTACAAGCTAAGAAACTAAATCTACTAACCACTTGGTTTAGACATTCATGTGTGGTTTTCATTCCTCCGTCCTGTTAGCTTTGTACTTTGAGAGTTGCTGGATTATTTAATTGTGGCTCTCCAAATTTTCCTGAGCAGTATGACTTTATTTTCTGAGCTTCATTTCTCTCCCGAAACTAGCATACAGAATGGAATACTATGAAGTGTACATATTTTCCCCTGCATATGTAGCATTGACCTAGTACCTGCCTTTAAAGTGGAGTTTTTCCTTCCTATTTTTAGACTGATGACTGTTTTTAACATGAATATATAACCAAAGCTTACAAAGAAGTCTGGGTTCTTTTTGAAACTTGACTTCCTCTGGAAAATAGTTTACTTTTATCAGAGCAACATGGATATGTTATGTTTTCAGTGAAGGGATATTTGGTTAAAACTCAGAATTTTAAAACTGATGTTCCTGCATGTCCTAGAATTTCAGTACCATGTAGCTGTTCCTGAGGAGAAAATAATCCATAGAGATGGACTGAATTTTTACTAGTCAGCTGTTTAAATGTTAAGCTTTCGTAATTTTAAGCAAAATTAGGTTTTTTTGCTAATAGCATGAATAGTATGTCCTCATTTTGCGGAGTCCTTTCTTTAAAGAAAAAAAAGGAGATATTGAAGGTTGTACCTCACACAAAATGAGACCTTAAACCAAGAGTTGTGTTGCCTAGCTAAGTTCAAATACTTTCTACCTCTTAGTATGGTCACATGCTGTGAAATCAATCCAACTTACACTTTAAAGGAAATACAGAAAATAGAAGTAGTGAAGAAAACTGTCAGTAGAATTCATTAGTTATCAACAGAAATGCTCTTCTTATTATCACACACTACCATACTCCAGAGTGATTTCTCTCCTTTCTCAATCCCAACTAATTTCAAACTTTTTACAATTACTTCAGATTACCATTTGTGGTGGTGATGAGCTGGGATTTCACCCTTCTATAGCAATAGTACTCTGTTTTAAAATAGGTGCCCATTGTTCAGTTGTCAGACAATTTCTTTTTTTTTTTTTTTTTTTAATTTAGGCCACATTGAGAATGTTCTGACATGATAAATACTTGATTCTTTTTAAATTTTGGTGTTGTTGAAATTAATATATTTAGGCTAAAATGCTTTTGTGAGTGACTTTCAAAAAGTTTTGTATTCTTAATTTGCCATGAATTTGCTTTTCATTTTCCAGATATTTCCAAGCACTATAGTCAAAAAGCTGCTTTAGAACAGGACGTTCCAACTGCCACACAGAAACTCATAACTACAAATGACTGTATTTTATCCTCTGTTGCTGCTTTAACAAATGGAGCAGGCAAGGTAATCGGTATTTTTATTTCAAACAATGCCTTAACTTGTGCAGATTTTAAGAAAAAAAAACAAAAAACAACAACTTAGCTGAATGATTTAGGAAATCTCTGTGTGCATCTGATATTAGTAATCTATAGGGTCAGGTTGATTCTTGAGTTATTTTCAGGCTGTGAGTGAAAACAACTGAGTGAGTGATAACAGTAGATACTGTGAGGAGGATGCTTTGTGTTAGGAAGGTCTAAGTTACATGGAAGAGCCTGTAGCTTGTTTCAAAGTCTTGTTAACAAGTCCAGTTTCACTAAATACTTGTATTTTGAAAGAATGATTGCTCCAATGAATCTTTCTGGTCGACCTAATTCAAAGAACCACTTCTCTCCATGTGTCTAGATGGCCTCGTTCTTTAGCAACAACTTGGATCACTTCACCACCTCGCTGAGCTATGGCCCCAAGGGAGGAGCAGAGTTCATCAGCCCTCTCTCAGCTGAGTGCATGCTGCAGTACAAGAAGAAGGCAGCTGCCTATGTGAAGTCCTTGAAGAAGGTTTGTTCAGCCAGCACGCTTGGGAGAGACTGCGGTTCCATTGATAGTTGGTTTATGCCAAGGAGAATACAAGCTAAGGATTTGCTGTGTTTGGAATGGAAGCAATTCTCTAAATGACAGGTTTTGGCTGAGGAAATGGTACCCTCAGTCCAATAATGCTACTGAAAACTTTAGAGAGTGTAGTTGCCCTCACAACTGAGAGGGTATGTGCCAATTCTGCCATTACACATTTCCACTAATTATTCCTGTGCCAAGACTCCAAGGAGAAGAGGGTGGCTGCTTATTTAAATTTCCTCTTGTATTCAACAGGAATATGGAGCAAATGAAACCATATTCTTACACTTGCATTCACTGCAAGACATAGGGAAAAAGAAAGGAGGTATCCTGGAGAAAATGTGCTGAGCTAAAGGATTGAATGCTGTCAAATCTCCCTGTTGCCTCCATTAAAATTAACCATTAAGTCATGATGTTTTAGCAGTTGTTACTAAATCACTTTACTGCAATATCTGTAAAGAAGACTTTAAGATGCCTTTGATCATTAATTAACACTTGGAGTTTTCTGAGCACTTTTTAATCAGCTGTACCTTTTGGGGCAGTATTTCTTGAGAGCTCAAACCATTTTTTCCTAGTGCCCTGTAAGGGTTTTTTCCCCATTACTAAAGTAAGGGAAGTATTAAGCAAATAAAAGTAGAATACCTGTTCTGATCTAGTGTGTAACATGTTTTGATAGGGTTTTTTTGATTCTTCTGCAGCCTTGTGCAGATTCAGTGCCTTATGAAGAGGCTTTAGCCAATCGCAGAGTTCTCCTGAGTTCTACAGAAAGCAGGGAAGGCCTTGCACAACAGGTATTGTGGTGTGCATTGTATTAACATATGTGGTAGTGTATTTTGCAAAGATGAACTTGTATCAAAGTCTCCACATTTATGTCTGTGGTCATTTGTGCCTATATATGAACATGCTGAACCTTAAAATTAGACTGTAGATGTCTTGTAGGGCTTTGAAAGTAAAACCCTTGTCAGGGTGGGTTATCTGCAGAATGTACATGGAGATAGATATAGCAGCCAGGACTATGCCATTAATATCTTCATTTGGAAATACAAGAAGTCAGGTAATCTTTAATAATTAAAATAAATGCGAAATAAACAGGAATAAGGCATACTGAAGGATTAATTTTTAAAGCTGTGTACTGATTTGAGTCCTCTTTTGGACTAATGATTAGCACTGCTTAAGAGCAGTGATTTTTCAGTTAGAGTAAGAGATGAGAGTTTCTATCTTCCAGGATGCATATATAATTTTTTTTTTTTGGAAGGTGAAGCTGGGTGGGTAACATAGTATTTAAAAGGCCTACACAGTTTGTCCATTGCTTCATATGAATGAGAATAATAATTACTACTGACACTTCTTTATTAGCTTGTATACTCAGCTGGTGCTTGACTCATTGTTATTGAACTGTTACAGAAGCAAATACTTGGGAGATGATTTTTTGTAGTAGCCAGTATTCTGAGTGTATTAGTAGGAGTGAAATGAATTTCAGCAGAAATGTGCAGTGATTAGATGTGTTCTGTTCCACTGTTGTTTTCTTACCTGGACAAAGTGGGTGGTTCTGTCTGTGTGAGGTGGGACAGCTGGGAGGGGACAGTTTGTCGTTCTAGCATAGAAAAAGGCAGTGATAGTGCCAGGTACACATCTTTCAAGTTTTTATAAAATTCTTCCCTGCTTTGGCTGTTCATCTAGTACAATGTTGCCAGTTTTATGAGCTGTGTATGTTTGAAACTAAATACATAATGTGTCTATTTTTGGCAAAGAACCACAGCTAAGCACACAGCTCAAAATAGTGGTTGTTTACCTGCTGCACTTGGTCAGCTCACTTATGTAATGGTTTAGAAAAATACTGTCCTCAAACATTTCCTGTGTGTGGGTTTTTTCCTCCCTGGGTTCAAGGTTCAATAACCTGGACTGTAAACTTTACCTCCCAAAGGTCCAGCAGAGTTTGGAGAAAATTGCAAAACTTGAACAAGAAAAAGAACACTGGATGTTGGAGGCTCAGCTAGCTAAAATAAAGCTAGAAAAAGAAAACCAAAAACTGAAGAACTCTCTTAGTGGACATTTAACTGAAACTATCCAGGAGCATTCAGTTTTGCCAAATGTAGCAGAACAAAAGAAGGAAACCACAGAAAAGAGTCTGAGGGAACCTATTAAGAGCACCAGTCTGGTAAGTGACCTTTCCCTTCAATAGAGAAAATCCCACCTTCTTTAGTAGCAGTGCTGTTTGATCAGTGCAACACTAAAAATGAAAACCTTTTGACTGTATTGAAAAGCATTCACTTATGGGGTCCTTGTATTTGCAAAGCTGCTTGCAGATTCTTTCTGCAGGGTTTGGCACTTCTTGGATTTTGAGACTTTGTTTGCTGTCTTTAGCATTGTGAAGGTATTTTTGCAGTTCTGTACTTGTGTAGCTGAGGGGAAAATTATAGGTGCTTAACCCCCTGATTTGTCTGTATTTAGGAAATCTTGTAAGTGGTGTGTGTCTTGGGTTGGGCCTGTGTTTCCAATACTTTTATTCATCTCTAGGTGTGTTAAAGCAAATGGAAGAAGGTAAGCAGTGTTTGTAAATGGGTTTGAAGGCTTATGAGGGTCAGTTCAGGTTCAGCAATTGCTTTTGGATGTAGCATGTATTCTTTCCTTGCTCTTCTGTGTTGGTAAATGGCTTTTTCCTGTTTACTACACATATTTAAAATGACTTGGCCTTTCCCCTGAATTCCATTTCTGAAGTAGCATAGTGGTATTAACAGGAATGTCATCTGTAAGAAATAATAAATCTACTCAGCATTCAGAATGTGAATTCTCTTCACTTTCNGTCCTTCCCACTTTCCTGTTCCAGGATAAAAATAACCAGTGTATTGTTTTGAAATCCCTAATTTTGAATTGAACTGGCATCTTAAGTTTGTGATCCTCTGTTTGAATCCTTAGGAGTTTGAGGAGAATGTTGCTCACAGGTCAAGATACTGTGTGAATATTTCCCATAAACATGAATCTCTTGTCCTGTTGAGATCAAGGGGAAGAAAGCCCCTTTGATTCTCTATGAAGATATCCTTTCATGAAGCCAGGTATTGGCTTACACTGCTCCTGTAGAGTTTTGTCAGTGCTTGCTAGTCAGAGGAGAAAGGAAGAAATTTGGAAGGTATTCAAGAAATCCAGGGTGACTTTCTTTGCTCTTAAATGTGGCAAGTAATGTTTGTGTGCTAATGTGGCTCTGAATTAGTTTCATATGATCAAGCAGTTGCACAACCATACCAGCCCAGCTGCATGTTATTGCTTTTATTGCCTTTTCCCTGTGCACCTCCTAGAGACAGGAGATAGATATTTATGAGAGTTGGTGTCAGGTGTAATTCTGTTCAAGGCACTCATGTAACCACTCTTGTTTATGTTACAGGTGGAAGTACTTAAATTTCATTTCAGTTTGAATGGTTGCAAGATTGTTTAAATGCAAAGTCCTTCTATGACTGAAACCAAAATGCAGCTATGGTACTATTTTTTTTTTGCAGTTCTCATTAAGTGTATTTTCTTCCTTGTTCTAGATTGGAATGTTGACTGTAACTACTGATAATGAAAAGGTAATCTGTTTTAAACATTATTAAAGTCCATCTGTTAAACAATTCTGATTCTTCTGCTAAACTTACTCCACAGGTCTAATTACCAAGAATACTCCTGTATAATGGCATGAGTTGACTGTGTAATCTTTACATACTAGATAATCAAATTTCTGAAATCCATGTGTTCTTTAATTTTCTTCTTCTGTTAGTGAACTGTTATTTGGCCCATGTAAGCATTCTGGAGCATTGTGAACTGGAGTCAGGGTCTGCTCCCTATAGTTTGAGGAAGGCACTGTTCTGTCTGTGCCTCAGTAGCTCAAACTGCATTCCAAGCCTCAATTCTTAACCCTTGAGGAAGGGCTCAAGCTGCATAAAAGACCCTGGCTGCAGTGCCTGGGGTACAAAGCAGAGGACCCACTGAAACAAACCTTGAACCAGCCCTCAGACTAAATGCTAACTCTTTATTTAGCCCTGCTATAATGTAAAACTTGCTCCAGAAGGAACTTCTCAAAGTAAGATCCACTGCTTTCCCTTTTCTTGTATCACAGGGAACTGATGGAGGGATTTAGTTAACTCCTTGTCTTCTGAAAGTGTGATTTAAAAGGGGTAGGGGGCTTCATAATAACTGATACAAGTTCTTAAAGGGTTCTGCATAGTGCTGAACTTGAAAGTAATGACAAATCATGTGAAAGCTGACTCCAGTGGGTTAGTTTGTCAACTACTGAGTTGTTGGGCTTTTTTGTTTTTTCTTTTTTAATTTCGAATGTTGAAAGAAACTTCTGGAACATGCAACGTTAGTAATAGTTGTGATTTTTGTATGCTTCTGAAATACAGTTATGTGAAGAAATTCTTTCTTCTTGTTAGAAGTTTCCATGTAGGCAAAAGCTGTTCACTTCTGCAGTGGATTTTTATCTTCATCAGACACTTGATATATTAATGCAAGTTAAATTCTCACCTCTTCAGTCAGCTCTTAGTCCTGTAAGAAAATCTGGCATTAAGAGTCCCCATCAGAGTGATAAATTGCAGTGTGGTCTGCTGTAATTTATCTGTTCTGTTTGGAGGATTTGATACTTTTTGACAGAGCAGCCAGGCCTGAGAAGGAAAGAAGAAAAAAGTCTGTAGAGGCAATGTTGTGATTCAGGTATTCAGTCTACAAAATGTAAGTTTTGTCTGCTTAATTTTTCTTTGCCAGGCTCCAGACGTTGAGTCTCGTGAAGACCTGATAAAAACTCACTACATGGCCAGGATAGCAGAGCTGACCTCTCACCTGCAGCTTGCTGACAGCAAATCAGTGCACTTCCATGCTGAGGTGAGCGTGCAGGCAATGACATAAATCTCTTTTTGAACTTCCCACGGGCAAGTGCTATGATAGTGAATTTCAATATATGGAGCATAATGTTTTATGAAAATCTGTTCCTGGAATAATTTTTGACTGTGGTCTAGCATGCATGAAAACATATACTGTAAAAGAATTTTTTGTGTTTAATAAATCCTTTGGTAGCCTTGTCTTGGCTGTATTAAGAAGTATAATGTGTGTCATGTATAGGTTTGTTCACATAAGCTGAAGCAGCTGGCTTTAGTTACCAAGGAAGTTTTGAGTTAATTTTATAGTGATGCTGATGTCATTCAAAAATATTTGAGTGTATTATGAAGTGATGGAAACAGTTCTCCTGAGAAAATTGGCTCTTAGGCATAAGTTATACTGCAAGAATGAACAAGATGATTCATTTATCTGTGGTTTCATTTTCATTTCAAGCCATGAGGGAACTTTTCTTGAAAATAGTGGCTGCTTTGATTTGTGTAATAAACGATGTGGAATATCCCGGTTAACAGAGCAAATCCTCTTAAATATTTTTTTAAAGGAAGATGAAAAAGTATGGAGGAACCATCATTTCTGTGATATTTGAGCTTTGTATGAAGTGAGTTGTTTGTATGGCTTTTTACTTAAATAAAAGTTTTGTAGCAGTTACATGAAAAATATGATATTTACAGGATTGGCAATACGGTAGCTCTGTAAAATGAAGCATTTACTGCTAATTACTCCTTTACCTCTGCATTTTAAAATGTGCACAAGCTCTGAGTTTCTTGAAATCCAAGTATCACAGAAAGATGGAAAAGTCCAAAGCAACCCCTTAAAGATGCCACATAGCAATACTCTGGACCTGACTTTGATCCCTTGTGCCCTCCCTGTCCTGTTCTTGGTAGTGTCGAGCACTTGCCAAAAGACTTTCTCTGGCAGAGAAGTCCAAGGAATCGCTCACGGAAGAGTTGAAGCTCGCCAGTCAAAACATCACCAGGTTACAGGCAAGTAAATTGTTCTGTAAAGTAACACGTGCATTTTGTAACCATGTGTAAAGGGAATTTGGAGCAGAAAAATTAGAACCATCTAGCCTGGCCATGCCATTACTAGGTTGTGAATTGTGGAATGTAAAAATTCTAGTGGTAGGTAGAGAAGAGCCTTAAATAATACACTTAAAATCCCTGGTATAATGTTGAAGTGGAACATGCTTCCAAGAAAAGGTTATAGTGGCCAAACCTGTGTGTTTTAGCACATTTGATGCCAAGGATTTTCATGAAAACGAGAGAGTTGTATTGTCAAAAGGGGTGGTTGTGTGACTGATTTCAGATGATACAAGGAATTCTTAATCCTTTCTTGCACCTGGGTGTGAGAGTTTTAAAAAATGCCAGGTTGATTTGGATTTCTTTAATATAGATAGCTTAATATTAAGCAAAGATAGTTTTGGGGTAATCTTTAAGAAGCTGTTGTTAAGAAAAATCAACTCCCATGCCATCCTGTGAGTGTCCTGTCCTTTTGTCCTTCTCCTCCACACAGCTGAGAAAAAAGCCAATAGTAAAATGAAGTATAAATAAATACACATTCATAAATTGCTTAGTGTTTTCTTCACACTTAGTTCATATCATTATTGTTCATCTGTCTGTGATGGTGAGTACCAAAATTGCTCCATACAGGCCCTGAATGTAATGTTAGAAGCTTTGAACTGCTGTGCCCATAAACAATCCTTTATAAACACCTTTTTGATTTGTTCCTTTAAGAAATTCCACAATTGATGTTGAACTCAGCATGAGATGTTAAATTCCAATTGCATGTTAAACTTTCTAGGAAAATATGGCAGGCACACACCATTTGTATGTTTAATAGTCTGCATAATACTGAATAATAGACTTGTTTAGGTTGGAAGAGTCCTCTGAAGGTGATTTGTCCCCCTCCTTTGGTCAGAGCATAGAGTTCAGATCAAGCTATGGAACTGGATATTTCCCATACCCATGGTGGTCTTCTGCCACAGTCACTCCATGTCTGAGGCATTGGATTGTTCCTCATTCTGTCCTTGATCATTCAGCTTTCCTGGGCCCCTGTAAGTTCCAGGGCAGTTTTACCTGGGACCTTTCCAAGCAGACCTTGAAAGAAGCCAGAATCTACTCTTCTTGAATCTAGGGTTGCTGTAGTTCTACTATTCATCTTGCCTCCCTAAGGATCTTGAATTTCACTAACTCATGGTAGCTGCAGCCAAGGCTGCCACTGGCTTTCACATCCCTGACCATCTTCCTTATTTGTGAGTAACAGGTCCAGCAGGAAGCATCTCTTGGTCCCATTGGTCACTGGTATCAAGAAGCTCTTTGCCATGCTCAAGAGAACTCCACATTTGCTTGTGTTCCACCTTGCTGCCCTTCCAGGATGTGTCAGAGCAGTTAAAATCCCTAATGAGGATCAGGGTGTGTGCATGGGATATTTTTATCTGCTTGCAGCAGATGCCTGTCATATCACCTTGTTCTCCTGCTTATGAGGTTTAATTGTCTTCAGCCATTTCTTCACACAAAGCATGATTTCTTCCCTTCTGTCCTTCCTAAAGTGTGTGTATCCCTTCATTGCTGTGTTCTAGTCATGCACACTATTCCCCCATGTCTCTATAATCCCAGAGAGATCATAACTCTCTCTAGCTGCATGTGGAGTGGTGATTCCTTCAGCTTTGGTTGCCACATGTTCTTGTGCAGGCCATGCTTTAACCCTAGAAACATTACTTGTATCCTGGCTGGAGGCAATGGTGGAAAACTTGGCTGTTACTCTTATGTAAGCCATAAAAAGTGGGGGAAAAATCTGAAGGAAACAACCCAAAAATAAAGGGAACAAACCACACATGAGACGTCAGGTAAAAGAAAAGTAGCTGTTGACTTCCTTTCGTAAAACAGTTTTGGGTTTTTTTAGCTGAATCACACACACTCAGCATCAAAAGTGGAGCTTACTAAGCAGAGGTGGAAGTGTGCTGCTTTGCCAGGTATCACTATACTGAGCCAGGCTGTTCTGTTTTTCCCTTAGGATGAATTGATGACGACAAAGAGGAGCTATGAGGACCAGCTAAGCATGATGAGTGACCATCTGTGCAGTATGAATGAAACCTTGACTAAGCAAAGGGAAGAGATTGACACACTGAAGATGACCAGCAAGGTGAGCTGGCAGGGCTGACAGGGTCCTGTGGGGGTCACATTTGCTCTTCCTGCAGTACTGCTCTTGGACAAACCAGCTCACAAGCTGTAATTCTTACTCTGAGCCAGTTGGAAAGAAAACTCCAAACTTGCTCCTTCAGGGTTCAGCGAAGGAAAAATTCTTGCAAAACATACATGTGGGAAAGAACAAGCTCTTCATGTCACTGCTTCACATTAGGTTCTCAAAGTGTACCCTCTGATGACAGATCATACCATTTTTGTTTAAATGTGGTGGAAATGGAATGATCTGTAAATGATCCAGCTGGTGAGGCTGGGTGGTTATGATTAGGTTCTGGGTAGAAGTGTCCCTTCTGCACTCCTTTTGGTTGCAGCATACTCTGTCCTTGCCAGCTGGTCTCCTTCTCTGTTTTATTTCCATATTTTAACTCATCTGTCCCTCGTGTAGGAATGAAAAAGTTGCCACTTGTATTCTTCTGTGAGCTTGAAATGCACACTTAAATTCATGACCAGGCAAGGAGTCTACCCACTTGTCAGGAAGAGATTTTTAACTTACCTAATGATGAAAAATACAGAAGTCTGTGTTTTAGAGCAACCAGTTATTGAACCATGGTATATCCTATTCTGATGCTTCTAGGGAGGAGCAAATGTTGTGAAGGCCTTTGCCCTTCGCTTGTCTGACTGTGAATCAAATAAATTATCATTATTCTCCTTAATTGTGGGGTGCATGGAAGCAGGTATCACTAAAGGATTAAAAAACCAAAAATAATAAAAACACTCAATCTTCTGATTAAAGACCCTGTGATGGTGATTTTTATCTTTTAGAGTAAGCTCTTCCCCCTGTTTTTCTTCAGATTTCTGAGTGTTTTAACTTGGTATTGTGTTCTTTAAAATTAGTTTGTGGTGTAAAAACCATTGTGCTTCCAGAAGGAAGCTCTTGGCTGCATACTGACCACAGCATTTAATGTTTTTATAAAATACTTTCTGGAATTTCTCACTTGCCATACTTCTAAGACTTGAATTGGTACTCTGTGTGTAAGGACCTCAGAAGCTCACAATAGAAGCCACACAGGTTTTCAAATGTTACCAAATGTAGAAGGAGATTCAGCTGAAATCCAAATGATGCAGTTAAAGCCCTTTATCACTTGGAGAGAGTTGCTGGTTAGATTCAAAACAAATGTTATCTTCAGGAAATAGGAAGACTGAGAATTGCCAGCAAGCAACTATTGAACAGAACTTTAGGCTCCACATTGCCTTTGTGGAATTACTGCAGGTCAAATGTGAGTTGGCTAGCTGTAGAACAAACTCTGGTCTGAACTAGGAATAATCTGTACAACCTGAATTAAAATAAAATTTATTTTGGAAAAAAAACTAATATGGTGGGGGATTGATTTTTAATTTGATGCAATTACTCTATAAGAAGTTATTTGGAGTAGCACCTGAAGGTGGATTATGATGTGACTTGCCTTCACTGCCCCTACAATATTAGTGGTATTAATACAATTGAGTGCCTTGGGATGTCCCTCAAATGCCTTTCACAGGTTTCAGTTGTAGTAAAGAACTGCTGTGCTTATTTGAGATACCTGGTACTGCCCTCTGTTATGCTTATAGAAATAGAGGGATTTTCAGAGCAAATGGTTACAATCTGTTAAACTTAGAAGTCTGTGGACTGTTCATTTTCAGTCTGACTGTACCTTGTTTGCTGTAGGCATAAAGTATCAGACATCAGATTTGGTATGTTATGTATCTAGATTTCCTCACCAGAATGATAATGTTCTCTTTTCTTTTTTCTTGTTGCAGGGAAATTCTAAAAAGAGCAAAAATCGATAGTTTACAGCTGAGTCTTTGGAAGCTGCTGCTGCACAGGATGCAGATAGTGACCATTCATTATCCAGTTCCTGTTTGTTCCAGGAAGCAGAGGCTGATATTGGGTCTAGTAAAAACTGAATTGGTGCTGTAAATGGCTTTAAAATATTTAGAACTCGTAACAGATAAAACAGAACTTAATGTTGTCTCTAAACCAGGAAACACACACTCTGTGGATAATTTATATAGTAATTACCTTCAGTTTTTACTGTGCACTTTTTAAAACCAGGTTTTGATTTCCTGTAACGACTTCAGATTTTGTATATTTTCAAATATGTTTCTGCGTTAACAGATTTGGATTGGTGCAGTAGGTGTCAATTTTTGAGTTCTGCATTTAATGGTCAGCACATGTACATTCCATTACTTGTTAATAACAGTTTAAAAATGAGTTTGGAGACTTCTTTTGGCCGTGCAAGCTGTGCAGTTACTGTGAATGTATTACTCCTGTTCTCAGCCCGCTAGAATTAATTGGAATTGTGGCTTCAAATGACTTTTACAAATTCTCCAAGTAAATGGGATCACTGTTAGACTGCAAGAGTGGAAACCTTTCCTGCTTGTATTTGGCACTTTGGATTTTGAGGTAAGGGGCACAAATACCTGAATTGGGCTACTTCAATGAAATTGCTTTAAGCCATTTCTTTAACATTTTGTTTACATATGTATGTATATATATATCTTGGTTGAAATAGCTGTTTAAGTTTAGAGGAAACTGAGATCATCATTTGCCCCAAAAAAGTGAAAAAATGTGCATAGAATAGATCAGCTTACTGTGGTCTCTTACAGTAAAGAAGAATATGAAATATGTAGAAGATTTAAACACTGAATTTGCAAAAGGTCTTTATGGAATTGAGTTGTGATGGATTCACTGGGGGATGCACATGGGTTTTCCCATATTATCAGATGTTTGTGAACTCTAGGCCTCTCCTAAGATTTTTAATTTTTTTTTTCCAAGTGAACCTTAATATCACACATTTTCACAGCATTGATTTGTTGTTGGGGGGGTAGGGTTTGTTGATGTTGGGTTGGGTTTTTGGTTGGTTTTTTGGTTGTGGTTTTTTTGGGTCTTTTTGTTTTGTTTTGTTTTGTTTTTTTGGGTNTTTTTTTTTTTTTTTTTTTTTAATCAAATGCTGTGCTGCTCCACACTTTCCACACCAGTCTTCTGTTCCGTAATTTCCATTATGGCACTTATTTGTCCCACAGGGGTTTACTCTGACATCAGATGTGCTGAAATGTATCATCAGTATGTAATAATAAAATCAACCACATGAAACCAGCTTGCCTTTTTCCTTACTCCTGGCTGTGCCCAGGCTGCAGAGTGTGATGTTGTGGTGGGGGGTTCCAGCTGTTGCTGGTGGAACAGTTACACCAGACCAGGTGCTCTCAGTGCTTCTCTTTGTTCTGATGGTTTTTCCTTTCAGAAATGCAAAGTAGAAGTGGTTGTGAAAGGGAGAGGAGATGGGGAGAGCCTGCAGGGTTTCTTATTGATGTTGAATTAAGAACTGTGTGCTAGTGCTAATTAGGGTTGGGAAGTGTTGGCTTTCTCTCCAGCCATTTTACTGAAGCAGATACAGCTTCAACTGTTTAATTTAGGGTTGGGAAACTAATTGCTTTTTTCCAATTCTTTTGAGGCTGCCTTTTCTGAGAACTTTCATCTTGCACTGAAGGTACTAATCCAGTTATTTTAATTCTCTGAATCAAATTACTGAACTGATACTACTTTTACAGATAATACTTTTCATGAGTTGCTGCATTTAGAAAAAGATTTTGCTTAGGCCATTTTTTACATGTCTGAATAAAAATAGTGTGTGTTTAGAATTTGCATTAAAAAAAAACGAATGTTAAGCATATACCCCAAAATCCAAGCTGGAATTCACGTAGAATGCATAAGCATTTATGTACAATTCCAATGTACATCAGTTTATCAGCATTTTTTCTTTGCACTGTTATTTGGGAATGTACTTGAGTGTCCCCCTCACCAAGCAATAACCATGTCTCAAGAAGAGACAATTCTGATCACTTTTAAGCTGCCTTTTGTTTTTCAAGGAAATGTTCTGAGTAATCTCTAGACAACTGTAAACTATCAATACCCAAAAATCCGACAAAAGAAGTTTAAGTCTGTTTTGGATGCTGCTGTAATAGTGTTGTAAGGGGCCACAGCATATTAGACTGAACTCAGTGACATTAGAAACTGGATCAAGTGGAAATACCAACTCCTTGTGCTTCTTATCTGCTAACCACGTGATGCTGAATCTTTCTCAATATCTCGAATGCTGTTAAATGTCTAAATGGCTACTGCACAAGGCTTTGCTATTAAAAAACTAGAGACTTGTTTCAACACTGCAGCCAAAAATTCATCTTTGAGGCAAAGTTTTCCAGAAAAATGATTTTGATGTAATCTGATTGCAATGGTATATGCAGAGTATCATGGAATGTACAAGGTCTGGGCAAAGAAATGTTACTAATAGAATTAATCTTCAGAAATGTACAGTGTTGAATGCTTGCCTTCTAGGTGGTTAATTGGGAAAACTAGTGAGAAAATGTAAAGTGTAAAAAAGTTTAGCACAATACAGTGTAAAACCAAGGTTAAAGACAAGCCTGAATGTCAGTTACTTTTTTTAATGACAGTTCACTATGACACACAAGTTTTTAAAGCATTTTTTTAGCGCTTAATTAATTTCTCCTTATTGGGCACTCATGGATAATCTCTCACTCTCAGGCTTAAGTAGCTAATTCAGAAAAAGCACTATTTTAATAGTTTTAATTGCATTTAAAAAAAAAATCTGAGCTTTGTTTTAAAGCTATACTAACACATTCTAGGCTTTCAAAATGCTCAGCTGTCCTAGATTTCTGAAAGCACATCTCCAGTAACTATTCTGTGTGTTCAAAATAAATATTTGCTGTAATCGGGCATTAATTTAACTTCAAGATTGCCCTCTTAAGAATGACTGCTTCATCAGTTTGAAACTACCCAAGAAGCACCAAAGCCATTGTCTATTTTAAAGGCCTTAAGCTCCTGGAGGTCAGAGGTTTCCCTGCCTGAAAGCTTAACTTCTAAAACAGGAATCTTTGGCTGTCATCATAAGCTGTGCAAGGGTGCATCTCATTGCTGTTTGAACAGTGAATATTTTAAATTGCTACATCTATGATTTAAACAGCAATCAGCTAAAGTGTTGGTTTAAAGTTGGTGGTGTCTGTCATGTCTTTTGTTAATCCCTTCATCTTCATTCTGAACCAGTTCAACCTTTCATGGCATGATGGTGCCAGGATCTTCTAGATGGATGTAAAATACCCAGGCTGGAACAGTTTGTTTTCCTACCTTTGGCTGTTTATGTGGTTATTTTCCTTTTTTCCCCAAGCCAGCTTCATTTCTAATTTGTACTTGTAGTCCTGCTGCTCCACCTGCCCTACCTTCCCTCACAGGCAGATGAAGTTCTGGTGTGAAGGTCTTTGGCCCAAGTTTCCTGGACGCTGACTTCGCTGTTCTGCAGTGCTTCCTACTGCTCCAAAAAATGGATTTGCTCCAACATGCAAGGCATTAAGTGCAAACAGGAAAGGAAATAAACTTTGTATCCACACAGTGCCTATCAGGAGATGAGAGAAGTTATTATTTACTGGCTTGGCTGAGCAGTGTCGAGGCTGTGGGGCTTTGTTAATAGTGTAAATCCAATGATATATTAAACTTTGGAGAACCATCTGGCCCTGTAAATTGGGCAAACCTGTTGTTTAATACAATCTGTATGTAAGGTAATTCGAGAGGACTATCTTAGCAACAGCAGGGTCATAATAAAAACAAAGCTTAGTGCAGTAAAAAATTGTAATTGCTGCCAGAGGTCTGATTGCTTCCTCCCACGAAGGCTGGATGCCGCTCTAAGAACGCTTGCTCCGTCTCACTCGGCGTTTTCCGCCTCTGTCACTACCTGCAGTATTGCTCAGCTGTGACTTAGAAGAGGCCATTTTTGCCCAAATTCCTGAGTATTTATTTTAATCACAGAGTTAAATACTTTCTTTAAGTGCAGTTGTGCCTGCAGCGCTGCCAGCTTGGTTACAGAGAAGAGCTTTGGGGACCTTTGTAAAGCCGGGCCTGAGTGGGGCTGTGAACTGCAGCCCATGGAAATTCGCCTGGGGCAGAGCTCATTGTGTGCCTCTGCTGTGTGTGTAGGCAGCTTTAGACACGTCAGTGCTCATTCAGAATCGCCCAGCTCCTTACAGAGGCAGGCACTCGGACTGCTGCAATGCTGAGCTGCAAAACAACAAGTGTGTGATTCTCCTTGGGCTTAATTTGCAGGGCAAGGCACCCTACTAACAGCCCGTAAAGAATTCTGCTTATGAACTTCTTACATGGAAGTTGCAGAGAGAGCAGTAGAAAGCATAATTTATCTGTTTCGGCACCGATTCACCCTGAGAGTCTCAAACTTCCTAAGCTGATGAGGTCCTACCTAACTAATGAAGAATTTGAACCCCAGTCAAAACTGTAGTTACGGTCTCCCATAAACACCACGGCTTTGTCCTGAGAAGAGTTAAACCCACAAAGCTTAAGAGTCCAGGTAATTTCCCGTTATTTTAGGCACTAGGGATTCTTTCACGAATTGATTTGGCATGCAGTCAATGGTGGCGTGTAGTTTCCTGCAGGCTCTGTGTAAAGTCCTTTGCTTCTGAAATGAGTGTGAGAACACCTTACGTGGCTGCACACCCCCCTTTCTGCCCCAGACAGAGCCTTCATCCCTGCCTGCTCTCCAGTAAAGCTTCAAGTTTCTTTTCTCTTGGATTTAAAAGAACTCTTCAGTTTGTGCTTGAATAGTGAATGCAGAACACTGTATCCAAGAAAGATTATTTTAATGAAGTTTCGAGCTTGAAAAGGTCTGAAGTGAGAATTTCAGTGCAGTGTCATTAACTGCAGCCTTTGGCATAGGGAGCAGCTGTAATCCTGGAAGTGCTGCTGCACCTCTTCTGTGCCTTACACTTAGTGACTTTCAAATTGTCTGTAGCATGTGCAGGGTTGGACACAAAATATGCACCTGGAGAGAGACATTCAGCTTGACCAGAAGTTTCTTTTGAAGTCTTGGAAAGCCTGGTTTATTTTTAGTCCAAACAAGCAGGTAAGAACTAGTTTCTCTTGATCTAGCCCATGAAGATCAAGAACATTTGAAGTCAATTTCTTGGACTCAATTTCTCACAAAAAGGACATTAATATGCTAAATTTCTATAACCAATTTATATGTAATAAATAGACATAATTTAAATAGTGAACATACTAGGCTTGTAAGTTTTTTATAGCAATTGTACTAAATGAAAGATGGATTCATTAAATGGATAGAAGAGTGACTTCAAAACAAAACAGAAGTAATTCTTAGGAACTTTTGCAGATTTTTTTTTTGCAAAAATAGTAGCAAAGCAGTAGAGCAAAGAGTTAAAATAAGTCTAGAAATAAGTGTTTTTCTGTCTCTACAAATATTTGGTTCTAGCTAGATATGAACTGACAGGTTTCACTTTTGAGAAAATAGGAATAGACAGTAAACATTTTATAAACAGGGCAATATATTGCAAATCCTGTTAAGATCAATTTAAATATAGTCAGCAATGTAAACTGAGTGTTGTAAAATGTTGAATGAGTTTTGTAACTGCCTCTAGCAGTTATAATACCGTATCCCTCTATAATACTGTATCTTTATCTGAAGTGATCTTCAAATGGTATTTACAGTAGAAATAACTTTTAATTGTTCTAATTTGTTCTGCACATGCATTTCATCAAAGTCAAATTATATTAAGGAATTTTAAATCTTAGTATCAATTTTATTTTTCTCTGATGCTTGAGTTTATATTGCACGGAATTATTTTGGAAGATAAAGTGATAGGAGTTACTGGAGAAGAATAGTCTTGTCTTGAATATGTATACACTTGTCTGAGCAAAGGAAAATCTGATCTAATTTTAGATATGCATGCTTTGATAAAGAGATATGAGAAATTAACACCATTTCCACTTGAAAACCATTAGGAAGAGCTAATGTGGAAGCTAAACAGGAAAAAAAGGTTTCATTGGATATTGTGCAGGAGTACATGAGGGTTTAAAGGACTCATTTTGGAGTATGTAGAAAATATAAGAAATTATTTCAAGTTTCCTGACATTTTGGTAGTGATCCATTGATTTCCTCTACTAAGAGACTGAGTGTGTCCTGGGAGAAGGCAGAAGACTGAATTGTTTATAGAAGGTACAATTTTTATGGAAATAAAATTTTGACACCAGGCCTGTATTTCAAGGGCAGAAGACTTACAGGGATGGAATTTCCAGGGGAAGAGGTTGGGATGAGGTTGTGGCACTTCCAGGGCTGCCATGCTGGGATGAGGGAGGCAGGTGGAGCTGCCTAATCCTGTGCTCTGAGCCTGGAGGCCTCAGTCTGGCATTGCTCAAAAAAGGCCTTCAAGGAGAGAAGAATGTAACAATTCCCTGGTTTGCAAGTTACTGGTTAAATTATGGTGAAAAAAATCGTGCTAAATTTGGCACTGGATTTTTTAAAAATTAAGATAATAAACACAAAACTTTATAAACTGTGAATGGCCAGTGTTTGTCCTAGTGCAATTTGTGTAATTGTGTTAAGCTACAGAAGAATTTATTTGTAGGGAAAACTGTACTGAACACTTCTATTGTAAATGCAAGCAGAGCCTGAAATAGTACTTCTCATGCATGAAACAAAGAGGTAGGATTGCTTCATTTTCACAGAAAACATAAGGAAACTTTACAGAGGAGATAAATGGGACAAAAGAAACCAGTTTGCAGAAGGAGGCCCTTCCTTATTAAAAGACAAGGGAAATTTCAACCACTAGAAAGCAGTGGAGTTGAAATGGATGCATAATGCTTGACAAAGAATTTTGGATGGATTACACAAGAAACTGGAGCTTGCTGCTCTAAGTGAGCTGTCACTGCTCCTTGAAAGCCTTTCAGAGGGGTAGTTTGGGAATCTGCAGTCCCTGGCAGCTCTGCTCCATGTCCCTGGGAATGCTCTGGAAGATTTTATAGGTGGTTTCCCCCTCTTCATCTTCCACATTCGATCTGTAGCCTTTCGGGAGCAGTCTTCCTGCACCGTACCGTGTCACCTCTGGTAGGTGCATGCCGAGTGGAAAGAATGGATAAGAAGGACTTTCTATCACTTAAAGGTAACACAGCTGTACAATCCTGGTGGTTACTCAGACGTTTTCCAAGCCCCGTGCTGCATGTCCCCGGAGGATCTCCTAGCCCCGGGTGAGCTTTGCCCGCGCTGGGTCCCCTGGGGATGCCCTGCCTTTCCCGGCGTGCCGGGGATGCTCCCGCTGGATGNGCTCTGCCCCGGGGAGCCGGGCCAGAGGAGCGGGGCACGGGGGGGAATTCATCCGAAGTGGAATTTTCCCGGTAGTTGAGGCACAGCCACGAAGTTCTGGCTTGAAGCGGGCTGGTGGATGGGGGCTCTTTTGTTTTGGTGTAAGAACACGATACATTTAACAAAAATATTTGTCTCCTTTTCCTTTTTCTTTTACTTTTTCTTTTTTTTTTTTAATTTCCTTTTTAAAAAAATTTCCTTTCCTTTCCTTTCCTTTCCTTTCCTTTCCTTTCCTTTCCTTTCCTTTCCTTTCCTTTCCTTTCCTTTCCTTTCCTTTCCTTTCCTTTCCTTTCCTTTCCTTTCCTTTCCTTTCCTTTCTCTCATCTTTCCCCTCTTTTCCCTCTTTCCCCCCTCTTCCTTTCCTCTTCTTTTCAAGCAGAAGCGGGGAAAAGGGGACGGCTTTGCCCAGGGGTACCCGGGGCTTTGAATCAGGCGGAAATCGGGAGTGTTTGGGTGCCGGGCATCCTGCGGGATCACATTCCCATGACTTTTGCCTTGTTAGGGAGGAGACTGGGGCAAGCGCGGAGTGTTTTTATTTAATAGTGGAAGTGAATTGAATTCCTGGAGCCTTTCTCATGTTTTGTAGTGGTTCGGCCGATAATGTTAAAGTATGCACGTAGGGTCACGGTGTTTGAAAGCGTTGCTGCAGAAATCTCCCATAAATCCAGCCGGGGCGCAGGGCTTTGGGAAAACACACGGAGCGGATGCAGAGGCTGTGCTGCACAGGACTGGGATGTTTAAACTGCACTGACCGTATGTCCCCCTAGCGCAGACCCCGGGGATGGAGTTTCAAGGACAGTGTAAATGAGAGAAAAAAAAACAGTAGAAAATATCCTCTTTCTGGCTTTAGGTAAGTGCTCACCGAAGGGGGGCTTTGCAGTAAGGGTTTTTAAAGGTGTAGCTGTTCTGATACTTGGGGCAAACAAGTGCGCTGATAAAACCGCTGACTAAGCTGTTTTACGGACTCAAGCAAAAGTTACACAATTCTATGTTTCCCAGTGTTTTTTCTGTGAGGTGGAGAAACCCAGGCTGATTTCTCTGCAGACAGGACTTGGCTTTCTTTGGGCCGAGTGGTAATGACTGGCTGGGGAGGAGGGAACAGAAGTTTTGGAGCCTGAGGCTTTTAAACATGAACTGTTCATTTTGGTGTTAATTCGCTTTTCTCTGTCTGGGGACTGAGACTCTTCTGTAGCCGTGAAAGAAAGAAAAGCAGCAGCTGAAGACAACACTTTATGTTGCCTGATTTGTGCAAGGGGAGAAAATGCTGTGAGGAAAGATTAGCTGCCTTCTTGCCTATGTGTGTGAGTGGAGCAGAATTGAGCACTGCGCTCTGTAATCTGTTGTGGCTGAGTTTAGGAGTAATTTGTACAACAGGGAGCGTGGCCAGACATTCTATTTACCTGATGCTGGAGTTGTATATCACACCCCTGGGAAAACCTGCCCCAAGGCAGGTACGAGGTCCTTTCTTCATGCTCGGCTTTTATTGTTTCCCTTCTCCCTCATGAATATGTAGTAAGTGTTATTTCCTATACTTCAAAAGTTATTGGGGTTTGTAAACTTAATGGCCCAGCTTGTTGAATGTAGGTTTATAAATTAATCTGTGTGTGGACATTAACTCCAGCATAAAAACAGATGCACTATCCTGGGCAATGTTTGTGTTTGGATAAACAAGATGCCTCTAGTCCACCACTCCTTTTCTTCTGTTTTTGATTGGTATAAATATAAGGTGATGTTTTCTGCTTCAGAAAAGCAGGCTGCCCACGTGTCTGTCTTAAAAGGCTTTTGGAGAGGAACCCAAATGAGGCTTTTTTTGGTGTCTGTGTTATGAGTTACACTTTCTGACATGACTGTAATCAGTTGCTATTAAAAATACTTCTACCTAAATAAACAAGGATTCAATTGGCACATCTTCGCCTTAGTGCTAGTATTCCTGTAAAGCTTTAAGGCAGGAGAAGTGGAGTATCCCACAGCTGAGGTGAGAGCTATTATGTCAGGAAGTGTTCCTGACATCTGTCAGACAGTACTTTTCAGGTTTAGAAGACATCTACAAATCTTGCATCATGGATTATACTCCAGGAAGGTATTGCCATGTGTTTGTTGGGCACTAAAGCATGAGGCAGTTTTAAAAGTAGATATAAAAACTGAGTCAGAACTAAAACTAAATTAGAAAAGGACTATTATATTGTTCAGTGATTTTCCTAAATACGGAATTTCTGTTACTTCCCTACCTTTTATTACTCACTCTGAGATTAGTGGCAAGAGTTTTGAAGTGTTCTTCTGTGCTGTGTATTCTTTGTGGCATTTCATCCCTCCCCTCCCTTGGACACTGCAAACACTAGCAGAGGACCAGGCTTAAACTTCTTTCTGACCACAGCCAGCTTAATATTTTGATGTGTGATCTGTACGCCAAAGTACTCANCCTTTTAATCCAGAGAGCTGCTTAATCCTAAACAATAAAAAAAAGGCTGTTGCTATTACAGAAGTAGGACAGCCACCCATAACTGCATTTCTGCTGCTTCTTAGTCCATTATAAATCTCTGTCTCTGCCCAGGGGGAGAAGAGAGGGAGAGGTTTGGGATGTTAAAGTACTTGCCAGAGCCCTGTGCAGAGCTGCCGTGACCAGAGCACTTCTGTGGGATGTGCGTGTGTTCCTAATAATAACATGTTTCCTAAACACAGTTAAAAATTGCTTCAGTAGATGCAGTAACATTCCATTAACTTAGTGACCTGCAGAAGTACTGCAAATAAAAGGAGATTTATTTTCCCGTCTCTTGTAGGCCAGAGCATTTTTTTTTTTTTATTTAAAAGAACCCAACAAACCTTCTTTACAGTAAAATGTCAGCTGCTGTCAATAAACAGTTTGCATGAATCCCTACTGTCCCTGGGCTCTCCAAAATCTGCCTGTGGAGTGTAAGCTCTGCCATCACTGTGGTGATGCAGAAGAGAGTGTGATTCCAAGGATGAGGCAGGACTAGCCCAGGGAACTGGATGTGAGTGGGCCTTGTGGGAGGTGTCTTGTACACATGACAGGGACACAGTGAAATAAATTAAATATGATTTACCTATCTTGTCTCTGCAGATAATGGGAAGAAATTAGGTGCAACAGCACAGATCAAAAACCAACCTCCAGATAAAAAACTTTTAAGGGTCACAGGTTTGGAGTGAGCACTTTCTAACATTAAATAAAGAAAGAAGTTTTCACAATACACTACTATGTGTAATTGTTTTGCTTTGAGAAAATGCAATTGTGTCTTGCATCACATCCTGCAGTCACCTCTTGCACACAAGCAATGTCTCTTAGAAGGCACTGTGATATCCAGAAAGGAAAAGAATAAAAACACTGAATAGTTGATACTGATTTCATCCATTATTTCTTTTAGGAAAAATGAGCTTTCTATTAAGGATGTTCACTAAAACATGGAGAACCATTTTGTGGTTCTCAGGATTTAATCCACTTCCAATTTGAGCTAGTAAAACTGTTCCTACTGTCTTTCATAGCAGACTCTGTCTTCCTGAGGGTTTTTCTGGCCATCCCAGTTGCCAGCGAATGGGGCATGAGCAGGGATCCACCCTGTGCTGTTTTCTCTGTTCCCAGCCTGGAGCCCAAAGATGCACAGAACCACAGACCACTAGATGTGTGTTAGTGAGACCAGGGACAGTCTGTCACCCTCTGAGGTGGGGAATCTGCCCAGCAGACAGGAAAACACTGGACATCCAGGATAGAACTCTGCTGGGTGTCATCTGCAGGAACTGACTGAGAAGTTAGAACTGATGTACCCAAGAAAGTTGCTCAGACTTGTGTTGAGTACTGCTGTTGTTATTCTTACAGATATACCAGAGACAAATGTGGTTTTTATTGCTTTGGTTATGTTAAAAGGAAAAACAAACAGGTTCTAAGTGCACTCCTGTACGGCTCTTCTTTATGTACCAGAATTATGCTGAGTTTGTGGTGTGATGTAAGATGTTATTTCATCTTCCTGAAACAAAATAGTTACACATAGCTGTGGCTTGGGAAAACTTTTTTTTTTTTTTTTTTTTTTTTTTTTTTTTTTTTTATGTTAGAAAGTGTTTGTTGCAAGCCTGTGATCCTTGGATATTTTGTGGCTTGGAGGCTGATTTTTGCCTGACTTCTTTCTCCCTGCTGTTATATTCATTGGTTCATGTGTTCTGTAAAGTGTCTGGAAATGGGCTGAGTCACAGAAAATAGTGCAAGACCTGCTGAAAGAAACCTTATAGTTCCCCTCAGGTGAGAGAGGTGGCCTGTGGGGTAAGAGGACCTCTGCTGCTTTTTGCAGTTTCAGGTCTGCATTCCAGTATCTTTCCTGATGGCACTTAAATTGGGTGTCTATTTTAGTTTCCTTTTTAATTTTTTTAAATTGTTGTTTTTACTTTGTTCTATTTAGTTTATCTTATCCCATTCTGAAAGTTATGTTCCTGATAAAAAGCTCTGCAAAGAAATCCTTGAGAGGAATGACGGTGCAGATCCCAGGTGGCTGCGGTGCCGTGATTTATACAATCTCTCAATCTCTTTAGGAAATACCTTTGGTTTGTCTCCATAAAGTCATACAGACACATCCAGTAAAATGTCTTTAGGCTTTTCTGCCTTGCTTCCTATTCCCCACTAGGAAAACAGTGAAGGACAAAGCTGATGTGACTCACCCGGGGTGATGTGACTGCTGGAGCGGGTGAGGGAGGGTGTGGGAATCACAGCTCAGTGTGTATGGGAAGAGTGGTGGAAGCTGATGGTGTTACACACAAGACCAGTCATGCATGATGTTTTGTTGTCTTTTCGAGGCAGCTTTGGAATGACTTCACATCTGAGTGTTAGGGAAGGACTCCCAGAATGGATCTGCACATGAAAAGGAGTTTTTTTACAGCGCGTAACAGCTGAGGTTTGTGTGATTATCTGGGGCAAAGATGGGAATTGTTTTGAGTAGCTGTGCTGAATTTTTTTTCACGTACAGTGGAAGATCCTCACCATCCAACCTCCTCCTCTTGTCAGCAAGAAGAGTAACTTCTTCAGGGAGGATCCTCTTCAGCTGCAGCTGAGCAGGCTTGAACAGTTACCAAAGGTGTGACTCTGGCTGCTTTTCTTACATTTTCCATTTGGGAGCTTCCCATAGGTTTTCCCTCCTGTGTGAATCTCATATCAGCTCACAGCCTTTCAAAGCATGAGGCGTGACCCTGAGAGGCAGAGAAGCTGGAATTTCCTCAGGCCTCCCTCGTGCAGTGCCTGTAGGGTTCCTCCCTGCCTGGATTCCGGATGCTCTCCCAGTGTGCAGGGACTGGCAGTGCTGTCTCCATCACTCCCTGAGCTCGGAGGGGAGCCCCCACAACCCAAACCCTGTGACATCATCCTCACTAGAGAGCAGTTCAGCCTCTGCCCAGCCCTTTTCCCTGTCAAGGGAAGGAAGTGTTGTCTCTGCTTGTGAATTGTGATGGCCTGTGTTGATACCCTTAAAAATGTCAATTTTTTCAAGCTTGTGCCTTCAAATACCAAGCACCTGATTTGTAACAGCCCCGTGACCGAGGCAGGAACAAGCAACAGTGAGAGGTGTTTGCAGGAGCTGGGCCTGCCTTTGCTCTGGGGATGTACACACTGTCAAAAGCTGAAAGCTTTAATTCCTCCAGCTCTTGGGGCCAAGAGTAAGGAATTCCAAATTAAACAGATTAGCTGCAAGCTCTGAACTTCTCCCAGCTGTGCCTATGCCCCAGTGAGTGAGCAATGTAAATAAAAGGTCACATTGCACTTTAAAGTCGGTGTATTTTTGACTATTACACCAGTTCCTTATTTTCTAAAATGAGTAATGCAGTGGGAGGCTTAGTCCATATCCCAAATACAAGAAAATGCCAAGAAATTCCTATTTCCCATCAGCTGTGGCTTTTGCTTATGTTTATTTCAAAAGTATAGACTGGATAAACTTTTTTATGTGTATCTAGGGTAGAAAAAGCAGAGTTAAATAGAAGTGCAGCCACATGTAGTATCAAAGTAAAATTTGAGGAAAATCATCATAAATCAAGCAGTTCTTTATGTGGAAGTTGTATTCAAGGGTTTTTTTTGGTTTTTTTCTTTTGCAGAGTTAAGTAATAACCAAAACAGTGACAAAGAATATGGCTGTAAAACACAGAGATAAATCTGCCATGTTTTACTTGGATATCACAAGGGCTTAGAAACATTTAGGGTGTTTTATATTCCATATGTGCTTTATTGCTTAAACTGCAGAGAATTTGTACTTCCCTGCGAGACTATCGCACTCTGTGGCAAAATGCTTGAACAATTGCCTGGGTGTTTGTGTGAGGAGCAGCAACAACTCATGGTGTGGTTATGGGACAGCTTCACCACAGTGTGCATAGGATGCAGAGCTTTGCATTAAATTGCTACATGGCCTGTATGCAACAGACAACCTTGCTCCTGGAAATAAAATTGATGTGTAGTAGTGTATGGGGTCCATAGTTTTTCTGGAAGGGTGGGAATAAAATGAACAGGCACTGTCCACAAACAGAGCAGCTCATGTGAAGAGCTCAGTTTATTTTGAAGGGATTATTTAACTCTTTTGTCACACTGTATGTAGATAACTCTGGCGGGGGTGGTTTGAGCTTGGAGCAAGTAATGAGGCTGGTGTTTACCCAGTAAAACCCCACTGAACAAGTGGCACACATAAATGTATGTGCTTGGGTGTTACAAAGAGAATTCATTTAGAAGATGTGGAGCTGCAATGGCCTCTGGAGCTAGAGAGGCAATAAAGAATGTATTTATAAAATTATGCTTTTCTGTGTGTTGGGAGTGTGAGTCTATTAAACACTGCATTTACTTGCTTCATGCTTTGCAGATGGGAGATGTTTCTCTGATGTTCCTCATTACCTGACCCCATGCTCCTCCAATGTTTTAAAAGAGGTCCTTTGTGTTTGAACAGAAGGGGATGTGCTTGAGGGTTTTAATTGGTGCCAAATTTTAGGGAAGACCCCTGAGAGTGAGATGTGCAGGGGTCCAGTGGTGCACTGTGCTGGTTCAGTGCTGCTGCTGTGAGAGAGGTGACAGGAGGCCGTGCTGTCAGCGTGGTGGGGACATTGCTGGTGACACCTCAGCATCCTCAGCTCACTGAGGACCCAGGTGCATCTGGATTAGAAGTGCCAAAGCCAATAAAGTGATAGTTAGGAGTTACACCTTCGAGGAGTAGGGAGTTATTATTAGTGCTCAGTGTAGGAAGAGGTAACAATATCCCCCAGCAAGGCATGAAAGTCGAGCTGTGTTTTTGCTGCAGATTCGATCTGGGATTTCTGAAGCAACAAAGGACCCAGTGATAGCTACAGCCTGTGAAATCTCTCAATAATAGGATAGGATTTCTCTTCCTTCCATCCTCAAGGTATTAAAATGAAGAAATTAAGCTGCAACGACAGCTCATTAAGTGCTGAGGGACTGTGTTAATCTGATAAATGGGAAGATTGTTGTCAGGCAGAAGGGGATGAATTGAAATGAGTTACAACTTTTGGGTTCACTGGAATTAATGCACCTAGGATTAACTGTTATTTCAGCCAGCTTTTTTTTATTGGCAGTTTCACTGTTCAAAAAATGGTATTTCCTGCCTCATATCTGAACAAGATACCACACGTGCTTGTAATTTAAATGTCACAGGCCACATAACATGTGTGTGATCAATGGTATCTTGTATCATTTTGCTTTTACCCAAAGCATTTAGGTTACATTTATGTGGGTCCCATGGGGGACCTTTGCTTTTTGTAGGCAAAACACATCCATCCTGAAGCCTGAATTTTATTTTGATTTCAAGGAAGGATATCTCAGTTCATAGGAAGGAATTGGAGCACAGTTTAGGACAAAATAGAAATTGAAAGCATTACTTTATTGCTTTGTGCAGATGTAAAAGAATATGAGAACAATGATGTAAAGCAGCATAAGACTGATTTTTTTTTTTAAATACTAGATGAGTGGTGCTATCCTTAACACACAAGAGGGTGCATTTCCTTTTACTAGCATGATATTATCCAATCAACTTGTAAAAATTCATTTGAGCTTTTTTCCTCCATTCCTAGTAGTCATTTTTGGGGATCAGTGGGCAACAGTAGGGGAACCAGTATCATTTCCACACTTTTTGCATGCGTGTTTATGTTGTTTTTGTTTGTTTGTTTGTTGTTTTTTTTTTTAATCTCCCACATAACTGCAACAGCAACAAGAGTTGAAAGCTACAGCCTCTGACAGGTATACTGAGGGTATTGTGACTGCAGAGGAAAGTGTTTTTTTCCACTTTTTTCCATCTGGGAAAGTGGTTTTCTTCATTGACACTTGCTGACTGACGTTAAATGTTTGGCAGGTGGAGTTCAAACATCTTTTTGTTTTGTAACAGGAAAAAAAAAACCCTGCCAAATAATCTGCAACATCACATTTTAAAAAGGGAATAGTAACAGACGGGGGAAAAAAAAACCCAAACATCTGCAAATAATAAAGGACACTGAAACACTCAATTTCTAACAAGAAAAGGAAACAGTCTGAAAATGTGTTCCTTATTGTAAACGCCTGATTTTATGATTTCTTTTCCATTGGTGCATCTCAGTGTTGCGTGATTTGCCACTGGAGCATGGCTGTGGTCACACTGGAGGTTGTGGCAGCATCCCCAGAGCCCCTCCGCAGAGAAAGGCTTCTCTCCCATCCACAGCATGTTTTCTTTTTCTCTCTGGCCATCCCTTATCTCTTGTAAATGCCAGAGGGGTTTTTAATGGCAGCCTTTGAGGCTGTTTCCTTATGTTCTCTTGTCTACCAGACTGCCCCAGTGTCCTGGCTGTTCCAGGAAAAAAGCAACGCTCTGACTTAGCATCACATTAGCTGCTCTTAACAAATGGGGCTTTGAAAACAGGGCTGAAAACTTTGAAACTTCAGCTCTAGAAATAATTAGTGCTGAAAGAGCCATGGTGGCAATGAGAGGGAGAGGAGGAGAAGGGTGTGATTTGGGAGGAAAAAATGATGACCAAGTCAGAGACCAAATAGCTGTGATTTTTCTTTCCATTGCTGCACTTTATGATGAAGTGATTGTGTGGGTGAAGGATACACTGGTAGTTGTGTGTGTCTGAGCTATGATAGTAATTTGTACTTGTTTGCTCCTTTTCTCTCTCTCTTTCTGTAAGTGGTGATTAGAGTGCTTATAAAATAACTAGCATAGTGCAAATATTTTTCTGAACAAAAAGGTCAAGAGTTCAAAAACTAATGAAGGACCAGAGTCCTTCTCTGTTGAGAGCTCTCTGCTGCTCAGAGTAAGCAAGACTGTGCCACAGTTTATGGCACTCCTTTACTGGCTACAAACTGCCCCAGAAATAAGGGAGTAATGATGAAAATAAAGACTTGTAGCACAAGTTTCACTTGGCTGAAATGTAGCATGTCTGCAAGTGAACTTCTCTCTAAATGTTACAGATAAAGAATGGCTTTTATGGTTATGTGATTCTGTAGTGCTGTGCAATTAAACATCCTGACTGGCTGGCTGTGTGTGAAGGGCAATAGCTCTAAGTCATCATTAGCTGACCTTAATTAACAGAGTAATATACATGCAGGTGGTTTTTGTCTATATGAACTCCGCCTTCCTTGTGCTTTCAGGCAAACGTGGATGTGTTCTGACAGAACAAGAGTAACTTTCTATCAAATGAGCCATGTTTATATGTGCCCCCGTGGTGTTTCATTGTACTCCTTCCTCCTCAGGCATTGGCAACTTTTTGCTTGCTCCCTCATCAGGCAGGAGCAGTGGGGAGGAAAAACTTTGGGGACAACATGCCCTGCATAGGGATGCAACGAGCATTTAAATTTCAGCGCACAATTTAGAACCACGACGGCAAGATTAATGGTTTACTGGTTGCAGTCCTGCTCTGAGGACATCCAGCTGAGCCCTTTACCAAAGACACTTTGTTTGATGAAGTGTAGTTTATTAATTGGTTTAAAGACCTGTCCTTTTTCCAGGCCACCAGCCAATTCAGTGCTTGGCAGATGTGAGTGTTGTTACTTGGCCTTGACTTGTGTTTCATCAGCGTTTTGTCTGAGGCAGAGGCTTGCAGTCTGCTCCTCAGCAAGAATGTACCGCTCATCCTTAGGCCTAATTTCTTATTTATATGTTTAATGCCTTTCCAATGCTTCCTTATAACATGCCCAGTCTCCAAGAGTGTAAGCCTGGGTTGAAGGAACTGTTGTAGAGAGATTCTTGCCCAGGTCTGGCAGGCTTCCAGGGTTTTGCCCTGATGGCAGCAGCATGTGTACCTTTGCCATCAGCACTGAGTTGCTACAGCTTTTCATAAAAAAAATAATCCCCTCTCTCCCTCCTGATTCTATTTTTGAAACAGCTACACCATTCTTAGTAAAATGCTAGGTTTTTTGATGGGGGAAGGAGGGGAATCCTTACCCAGAGCAGATGCCCAGTATGGAAAATTTCGAATATGGAAAATCTCTGTCCATATTCAAAATGACACATAAGCTGTATAGTATTATGTTGTATAGTATGAAGCTGAAAATATTATTCAAGCAGTCCTGTACTGCTGTGGGGCATACTGCTCTCTCTAGTTGAGAGGCTCTGTACATCAGATGCTCTGAACAGCTCACAGAGCTTAGAACTCCCTTCAATCCCCAACCAGGGAGAGCCGTGGGGATTCACAGGCAGTTTATCTGTTTTTACACTGCTGTCTCAGATTATACATGTAAAACAAAATACCCCGGATTTGTAAATTGCTTGCACATTTGAGCTTTGTGTGATTTGAGTTTGATTTGAATCATGTTTGTTGTTTCTTCATAGATGGCTTGCGGGTGATGCGTTGTGCAAGTGCCTCAAGTTTCTCCTACAAGATGTGTTCCCCAAATCCAGCAAACTGGGTCACCTTTGATGACGAGCCTCTCCTCCAGTCACCTCAGAAACTGGCTGACAATCAGAGCAGTTGCAAACCAAATGGCCTTAAGCTCAACCTGTCCAGTGTTCATGAGTCTTCAAGTAGGTCATCCTCTACAGGCAGCACTCCGCTCTCGTCTCCTATAGTTGATTTCTACCTAAGCCCTGGACCCCCCAGCAACTCTCCACTTACTACACCTACCAGAGACTACCCAGGAAACCCCTGCATTCCGAAGTCTGGCATTCACATGCTTTATCCCATCCCTGAATGGCCGTCAAACGTTAACCCTCCTCCATCCCCTGGGATTTGCTCATCCCTAGCCCCGCAGAAACCGAGCAGCCTTCCTTTGAACCCCTCACTTAATGAACATCCAGGTAAGAGCTTGGTCTCCAGATCAGCAGATGAAGGAAGCCCTAACCCACCAGGAAGCTGTGAGGAGATGGTTCCGGGACACTTCCCGTACTTCCACAGTGACTGTGCTTTTTCCAGTCCTTTCTGGAAGGAAGGGTGCTCCCTCAGCTTGTCACCAGCTAATGTTAGCATGCACAGGAAGGACAAAGTGCTTGACAGGAGCGCGTGTCATTCTAGAGACAAAGAAACTTGTCATGATCAGAAAAGCCTCAACCAGGGCTCCTTCAGTTACATCTGTGAGAGGCTTGAACACCTGCAAGCTGACAGCTGTGAGGCCGTGGAAAACCCACCCATCTCCAGCCCCCACGCATGGCACAAGCTCTCCCCCACCACCCCATGCAGCCTTTTCAGGAGCCAGAAATCAGATGGGTGGCCGTTCATGCTGAGGATTCCTGAAAAGAAGAACATGATGTCATCTCGGCAGTGGGGCCCTATTTACCTAAGCGTCCTGGCTGGAGGGGTGTTGCAGATGTATTACGAAAAGGGCCTGGAGAAACCTTTCAAGGAGTTCCAGCTGCAGCCGCAGTGCAAGCTGTCCGAACCCAAACTGGAGAGCTACAATGTCTCAGGAAAAATCCACACTGTGAAGATTGAGTGCGTGTCTTACACGGAGAAGAGGAGGTACCACCCCAAAGCAGAGGTGATCCATGAGCCGGAGGTGGAGCAGATGCTAAAGCTGGGCACCACCGATTATAACGACTTCACCGATTTCCTCGTGACGGTCGAGGAGGAGCTCATGAAACTTCCCACTGTTGCCAGGCAAAAGAGGAATTATGAAGAGCAAGAAATGACTCTGGAAATAGTGGATAACTTTTGGGGAAAGGTCACTAAAGCAGAAGGAAAACTCGTGGAAAGTGCAGTCATCACACACATTTACTGCCTGTGTTTTGTGAATGGCAGTGCCGAGTGTTTCCTAACCCTGAATGACCTGGAGCTCCACAAGAGGGACGAGCGTTACTTTGAGAAGGAGCAGGAGAAGAAGTGGATCGAAATTCTCGACTGCCATTTCCATAACTGTGTCAAAGCAGAGGAATTTGAGCAATCACGGATTATTAAGTTTACACCCCTGGATGCCTGCAGGCTGGAACTGATGCGTTTCAGGACACGCTACAATGGGCAAGACCTTCCCTTTTCTCTGAAGGCTGCAGTGGTGGTTCAGGGGGCATACATTGAACTTCAGGCTTTCATAAACATGTCTTCAACTGCTCAGATCCCGACACGTTTACCCTCTGTGAAATACTGTGAAAATGTCATGATACGCTTTCCTGTTCCCACACAGTGGATCAAAGCGCTTTGGACCATGAACCTCCAAAGGCAGAAGTCCCTAAAAGCGAAAATGAATAGGAGAGCATGCCTTGGGGCTTTGCATGAGGTTGAATCTGATCCCGTAATCCAAGTCTCGGTTGGAACAGCAAAATACGAGAGTGCCTACAGGGCCGTGGTGTGGAAGATTGACAGGCTTCCAGATAAAAATTCAAGTAAATAATTTGTGCTATGGGCTTGGGTGTGTGTCTTTGCTGGGTTTATGCTTGTGTACCTCCATCAGCTGTCATGGTTTGGGTTTTTATCTGTGGGATGCTGTTGGTAGAAGCTGGAGTAATCTTTTAGGAAAAAGAGAATACAGACATATCAATTTTTTTTAAACCATGTTTTCTTAAATTATTTGATGGAGGCAGATGTACTGTCAGTTATTTCAAGTGTATGGTATCATGGAAGCAGAGCTGATAATTCTGAGTAAACCTCAAGTCTGTAGTAGTAAGGCTGAGGGAAGGGTTTATGCTTCCTGTGTACCAGCTGGGCAATGGGTGGGATGGGAAGCAGAAGTTGGTAAAATGATTTGTTCACCCAATAGCACAGCTAATAGCAAAGGTATAGATAGACCACTGCTGGGTCTTGGCTTTCCAGCATCTAGCTGTACCATTTAAGAAATGGTAGGTATGATACAGAACTAGAAGGTGCTGTGGTTAAATATGCTGTAGGAAGGCAACTGTGCTTTTGCAAAGGTTGGATTCTATTACCTCTTGCATGGGTTTGTGCATTGAGATTGTACATTCATGGCAATAACTGCACTGACTTATTCCCATTTCTTTCTGGTGGTGGTACCGCAATGAAAACCTGTAACAGTAAAAGCAGCTACATTTCTAATTGCACACATGGGAGCAGTTAATTTAATTTAAAGGAGAAAATACGACTTTTTGAAGAAGAAAAAGATAAATATTTGGGTTCAAAATTCCAATTTTTAATCATGTTACTGGTACCTTTCTAAAGACATAGCACTTTCCTAAAGGCATAAAAATTCTTGAGGGATACAGTATCCTGCTTCAAGTTTTGTCGAGTGAAGGCACTTGATCCTTAGCTTGATCCTTTGCATTATATGTACCTGAGACTTTGAGGATCTGTGTAAGACAAGGTCACCTGTTAAAGCATTTAATGTAAAATATCTGTAAAATCTGTACTTTTAAAAAAGGGGGGTAAGTGTATGTTACAAACATATGGATTGTCCTGGTCTTGTATTAGCCTGTCTGGGCTAACTGCCTCTTTAAAATGTCCAGAAAAGATTTTGCCTTCTTAAGTCCCAGTTTCAGGCATTCTACTACTAAACCAGGACTAATGGTGGGGGAGGAGCAATGACAGAGAGAACAAAGTGAAGGGCATGGGCTGGGGAGACTGGAAAATGGACAGAGAGGGCAGAGGAGTTGATGTAGGAGAACAAGAAGGTAGAAGAAGATTCTTCAGGTCTTCAAAATCCCTGTTCCAGGTTTCAGAGATTTGCACCATGTTGCTATGACCCATGTGCTTTCCCAAGGCTTACAGGACTGTTTGGGTAGCTTCTAGTATTCTTTGCTATTTAATGTACGTTTGCTTCTGTAAAGTCAAGTCATCAGTTTAGGTAATTTTAAAGATTATAATTCTTTTGAATTTCCTGCAGTTTTTGCACCTGAAGATTTGATGTGCACAATTAACTTCATATTTAAGTCATTTGAAAGGAAGAACTAGGGTTTTTTTGAGGCATTCTACAGCTTTCATTATTTTCTACCAGTAGTTTAAACTTCTGACATTTGAATAATTCCCCTAGCTGAGATCTGCAGAATCATTTGTCTCTGTGAAATGTTCGTGCATTTGAAAAAACATTTTGGTAGTAATACTGGCCAGTCAAATTTTAAACCTCTTTATCAAGTGCTCTGTACACAGTTAAGAGTTTAAAAATAGAGTTGTCCAAAGGCGTGCCAAAAGTCTGGAGACAGTCGAACTAATAGAAATATGTAAACTTTCATAATGTGTTTACCGCAGCTGGAAAAATATGCTGAGGATTTTGCTTTCAAAAAGCCTTTGTCCAAGCCTTCTCAAAAAAAAAAAAAAAAAAAAGAAAAAAAATAAAAAGGAGAAGGAAAGGTTGCCTGCAGTTATTTTGTGGCTCCATTTATAGACATTGAAATATGTTAATATCCACTGGATTCTACTAAAGTGATTTCTTGGAAAAGTGCTGGCCAAGTGAAGTCAGTAGGAGCTGTAAGAAACACCAGACTTTTAAAAGCTGCCTATGCCTATTCAGATATATAAGTGTTGTGTTTGGAGTCAGAATTTTAGCATTATTTAAAAAAAAAAAAAAAAAAAAAAAAAAAAAAAAAAAAAAAAAAAAAAAAAAAGGAAAAAAGCAATAGGCCTTGGAGGGCTGATCCAGTGAAATTTCTGCAAACTGTGTCTATGTTTCTGAAATTGGGGCTTTGTGTAAGGAAAGACAGAACATGACATGATTTTAGCACAGTACTGGGGCCAGACTTTGCAGTGAGAAGCTGTGTCAGCTGCTTCCCAGGGAGCAAGGGAGAGACTAAACTGCAAAGCACTGCTTTAATCACTTGCTGTGTAAATTTGAGCCCTGTGATATTTCCTGCTAGGACACCTCCATCCTTGAGCTGTTGTGTAAAGCAACAGTTCTTCAGCTGACTATTTCTTCTTTCATTCTGCATCACGGAGCCACACTGAGGAAGCAGGCACTGAACAAGACACAAAATTGGAGCTTGAGGAGGTTGTGGCTGCTGGCAGCCTTGTTACTGCCTTTAGCATCTGTGTGTGAACTCTGCTGTGGGAGGTGATGTGGTTCCCAGGAACCACCAGGTGCTGCTTTTCTTATTTTCCAGACTGCCCAGGTGGAAACTCAAAGCTATGGCTCTGTCAGGTGGGCTCCATCCCTGCCCAGCCACCTCCTGGCACAGGCACCTCTGTGAACTGGTGCTTGGTGGTGGTACTGTCCCACTCCTCTATTTCCTATGCACTTCTCCCAGCAGGTTGGATAAATGTACCCATTTAGACATAGCTGGAGGAGTTACTAACAACCCTAATGTACATAAATCTGTTCTTCAATTGTTTATGTTTTCATGTGCAAAGTAAGAGTTTTAGAACTGGACCTATTATGGCAAAAATAGAATTACTACATAACTAAGATAACCATTACATTATTTTGGCTTTAATTGCTTTGCTTCATGAGCCTTTCTCAGATCAAGGTTGAGTGCTACTTACACAGGTGAAAAAGGGCTAAACAATGTTAATAAGTGCAAAATTAGATTACTAATTGCTTTTGAAAAGCTATATGAATGCTAAATTATATTTGGAATCTAGTTTCATAGCTTTACTGATCTTTTGTTTGTTTGTTTTGGCTTTTTTGTTGATATTCCTTGGAGACAGAACAAGAATTTGGAATGCTTTTAGGAAGCAATCCAGATTTTCAGGTTAAGGCAGACTAAAATCTCTCAACTCACAGAAGTCATAAATCGCATAGACACCTATACTACAGGGTTTCTGTCCCATAAGTTAGATAGTAAAAGCTCAGGAATCTCCCCAAATTTTTCTGGTTGCCTCTTAGGAGTGGCTTGATTTCATCAATCCAAGTGGTCATGTCTCAACAGTGCCTGATGGGCCACATTTTGGATAGCTGGGCTTGAATATGTGAATATGTCAGGGCTCTGAATATGTCACCTTAGCACACTGTGGGCTCCAACCCACCTGTCTTTCCACAGCACCTTTTCTCTCCTTCTGGCCAAATCTGGCTTTTTAAGCATTACAGTTTCTTTTGCAAAAGGATCTTCTTCACACAGCCTCTCTTTCTTCTTCTAACTCCAGTATAACACAAGGCCTGGGAAACAGTGATTTCATGGAGCAGAGATGACAACTTTTCAGTTTTAGGTGAAAACTAAGGTGATGTTGGCAGTCTTCCAAAATGCTGGTCAGTCACTTTGTCACTGACAGCAGATGGGAGGAGGTTGTTCTACACTCCTGGCAGAGCCCATCAGTGGCAGAAGAACTTCTGCACAAGTGAAGGGGTGAGTACCTCCCTTCTGACATTGGTGTTGGTACAAGAGACAGATGGGCTGGGGGCAACCAGGAATAGGCAAAAAGGTCCAATGGAGGCTGCTCCAGAGGACCCAAGGCAGTATCCTTATCCAAATCCCTAATCTGTTGTCTCTGTCTTTGCAGGTTACCACCTAAGGAAAAGGAAGCACCCCAGAATTCACTGCATCCCAACACCAAGACCACCTCATGGCTGTAGGTCAGCTGGAATATAAACCCAGAAGTTTCCTTGGATGGTCCTGAATCACAACTATGCCATGTCTAGCAGGGAAACTTCCAGCAGCAGCCCAAGAGGTATGGCTCATCTATGCTTAGACTCAAGTGGACATCTGTTATCCAACATTTACCATCCAATATCTGCCCAGGAAAATTGCAAGCAGTGATTATTTCTGGATTCCATTTCTCAGAAGACAAAATAATTTGCTAGATGTTTCCCATTGCTATTTGTTTCTCCATAGGCCTTCCCCAGAAAAAAACCCAGGAAGATTCTGAACTTGATCTCCAAAAGCCCTTAGATCTGTGCTGGTTGCCTTCTACCACAATTTAACTACAAGCAGCAAACCCTTTTTCCTCAGATCCTTGACTAACCACAGCTCCAGAGGCAGAGAGTGCCTTTTCCCTGGCCAAGGTGTGCCATGCCATCTTGGTGCTGCAATTCCTGCTGTCCTCTCCAGGATGCTTCGCTTGTGGCTGGCACTGTGCAGTCTGTGCAGCCCAACCCAGCAAACAGCACAAAGAGCAGGTCTAGTAAATTTGTTGCCAAGCTGCATCCTGGCACTACCATGGGAGAGGAGAGCAGGTCCTGGGAGCCAAAAGGAGCACAGTTCAGATGGGATGACATCGTGCAGTGTGGCTCTGGAACAGGATGTTACGGTGTCCTGTTGCTGGGATGATGGAGGATTCAAGGATGGAGATGCCTACATCAACAGAGGCTCATTCCACCATGTCCAGGCAGTCTGGAAGAGGGCCTGTGGACCAAGAGAGTGTTAGTGCAGGAGAAATGGCCTTGGACACAGCAAGAGGTGACCAGTAGCAGGTCATGGACAATGCTCACATCACAGAGGTGCAGAGATCTGCCTGTCCCTGGATGTGTGAGTGATGAAACACCATCTCCTCCTCACTCTTGTTCTGTGCTCCAGCTTCATTCTCAAGACATTGGCAGGTGGCTGTAATCCTTATTTCTGACTTTCTTCCCTCCTCTATTTCCATAATAAAATCCCTGATGTTACAGTTTTACTTGTCTGTGTGTTTTGTGTTGTCCTGAGACTTCAGCCACATTCTACATGCCCCTGGCATGACACTCCTTGCAAACTGGGGATCTTTGTGCTCCAGTGTCTTGCAGGACCCTCTCCTCAGGTGTGCCCAGATGTCTGTGTACTGTTACAAGGAAAACCTGCAGCACAGACAGGCACCCAGCCCAAGACTCCTAGGAGCAATGGAGATACAGCTTTTTAATTTATTTTTGCCTTACAAAATGCCTGTGAGCATGTGGATGTGGAATATTAGCATGATTTTTCCCACGGGATGGATAAAGCTCAGTTTATGTTAACTCCATCTACAGCATTTCCTTCATTCTGATACAAAATTGATTCCTGTCACTGGAGGAAGTCAGTGCATAAAGAATGGGACATTTTTTCCTGAACTTCGAGATTCCATTCAGTGTAATGGGTGAAAACCAAATGTACATTGCCAGGCTTGCCTTTGACAAAATACAGGCAATCCTTTCTCTTATTTTATCTTTTTTTTTTCCTGCCTGCAGCCAAAGCATAGTTAGTTGTCTATACTGATGATTAAAATCCTGGAGAGAAGGAGAAATGCAGAACTGCTACGTTTTGCCCTGAAGAATTTGGAGAGGATACTTTTCATTATATTAAATTGTATTATCCTGCTTTCACACACACTGTCAGTCTGCTGACTCCAAGTGCTTTGGGAAGCAGGCTTTCACGTTGGTGTTCCTGTGTGCCAGCCAGGAGAAGTGCTTGCCCTTATCATTGCCACATGTAAGAAATGCTGAAGCAATTGATCCTTAGGATCATCCCTAGGATAATTAAAGTAATTCAGAATATGCTGCACAAATCCTGCATGACTCTGCTTTATAACATCACAGCTATTTTAGCAGTACTTTTTTTTTTTTTTTTTTTTTTTTTTTTTTTTTTTTTTTTTTTTTTTAAAAAAAAAAAAAAGAAATGGGGTATGTTCTTTTCCAAACTAGAGAGGGACTCAGGGTAGCCTTTATTCTGGCAGGTGGGATGTATCTTGTTTGAGCAGCACTCTGAGCTGCACCTTTATCTTCTGGCCATGGACATACTGTAATAAATGATGGTACACAAGATAGCTGTGGTACTTGAAATAAGCACTGCAGTAAAATTTCTACAGCAGAGAGCTCTGAAAAGGGGATTATTGGGCACAGGGCAGAATCTCTGCCTTGGCTACACTGGCACCTTCCAGTTTTTGTTTTTCTGTGAGAGTAAGAAATACATTCTTAAGGGAAAACTGAGATTCCATCAAATACTTTGAATTTAGCAACAAAGCCCTACATTTGTAATATTCTCTCAATGAGAAGCTGAAAGGATCTGGTAAATCTTGTGTAAATTAATTTGTAAAATTACAATGATTGTGACAAGTGTGCTGAAGCAGACAGAAAATGAACAGGGGGCCACCTTATGCCCAAGTAGCTAAAAATTACAGATAGAATAACCTTGTATCACAACAACACCTCTGTGTTTATAAAAGGTAAAGCTGTGCTCTCTTGCTAGGAGATGAACCCAAACAAAGAAAAGATAATTCGCTAATGGTGTGGTGGTTTTCTTTTTCTTTTCCAAGGTTTGGATCATCCACACAGCCTGTCTTACAAACTGGAACTGGGATCAGACCAGGAGATACCATCTGACTGGTACCCATTTGCTACTGTCCAGTTTGTTGTTCATGATACCTGTGCCTCAGGAACAGAAGTGAAATCCCTGGGCATAGAGAGCGATGTGCAGCCCCAGAAACACGTGATTCAGAAAGCTTTTTACAATTGCCAGGTATTCTCAGGGCTATGCTTTCCATGTTTTCCTCCTCTTCTCCTTCCCTGCTACCCCATACAGTATTTGAAAAGCAAATGTGCTTTGTATTCTAAACATATCTTGCACGTACTTTTGATAATGACTTTGAGCAAAAGAATCATTAAATAATAATTCCTTGCCTGATCAAAGGTGAGGCTGAAAAATAGAACTGTGAATGCAGCTTTTTTTTCCTCAGCTGAGCTATTTTTGGGAGTAGTGGTTTTGAAATCTGTTGGGTGTGGAAATATTTTGATTTTGTGTCAAAGCTTTTTTCTATGCCATTGCTGCAGTTCACACTTTCAGTGTCCAATTATTTGCTAATTCTACCTGCTGCTTTTTGTTTTCTACCTACAGGTTGAAATTGAAAAGAAGTGGATTAGGCTTGATGGAGAAGACCCAGATAAGGCTGGCAACTGCTTAATGCAATGAGAGAGAACAGGAGGCACCATCATAGGATATTAGTAGGAATCAATTTACAGAGGAAATTCTATTGTTAGAAGAAGCGCAGTGACCTAGTTTAGGGTAAACACAGTCATTGGATTTTTTTTTTTTAGTGCTTATGGGTTTGAGTCTGTAAATCAGCAGTCATTTGACTGGCCTGCGTTCAAGTAAACTTCCTGTCATGGGAGTCCTGGTATGAGTAAGGTCGCCTTGCCAGAGTGGCAGGATGTGAGCACTTCATTGACTGATTCTAATGTATTATTTTCCTGTTGTGGATCTGTGACTTGGGAATGATCTCATGCTCTGTATTGAAACATAATGGCACTACTCAAAGGGTTCATGTCACTTGCACATAGAATATTTGGTAATAAAAATCTTCCAGTACTTATGATCTATCAGCACCTGTGTAAGGTCCAGAAGGACCAATTACATTTTTTAGTGCTGTTTGAAAACTGAAATCCCTCATGTTTTGGCTCTGCTTGATGTATGTGAGCAGAACAAGTCCAAATAATATTCTCAACAAGAGCCTTAATTAATGAGTTGTAAATTGGGTGATTTCATTGGGAAAAAGAGTCCTCTGCAATAATACTCTTTATTCTTCCATGACTGCGACTGTTTCCTCCTCAGAACTTTATAGGTTCACTCAAAGTAATCTCTTGGGCAAAAAACCCCATATGGCAGATATGATTGAAATTTCTGTGCCAGCATTTGAAGGTTCCTTTTCACTACTGTAGCAAGTGAGATAAGGGGTGGATTCTCAGTGAGTGTAAATCAGTCCAGGCCCATTTCATCTGATGAGCCTTGGAAAATTTACACCAGAGGAGGTTTCCCCCCACAAGCTGGAGAAGAGGCTTGTTGCTGCTGTTTGCTCTGTGTCTCCTTTAGGATGCAAGTTCCAGATGTTGGTATGGAAACTGCAGGAGCTGTGGCTTTGAGTAACTTTTAAGACATGCATGGGAAGGGAGATGTTTTCATGCTCCTGGCTCTAAAACCATTTTCCATGGGGAAATAATGCAGGAATGGACTGTCACAAGGGATATGAAGCTGTGGTGCTTCATCAGGCAGCCTGAACTACTAATCACTAATGTCATAGTCACTAATGTCAATGTGTTCACTGTATTTTCAACAAACAATTGGCCTTTAGGGAAAGGTTCTAATACTTCCCTTCAGCCATTATGCCCTATGTCATTTTCTGCAGGCTGTAATTTCAGGTCTGAAAAAATATGATTAATTTAAAAAGTGCTCATGATACTCTTTTTTTTTTTTTGGCTGCAGTTTTCTTAAAATTAGCCTTACTTCAAACTAAAATTAGTGGAGAACAAAAACATACTATTGCACTTCCTCACTTTATATTTTGTACAGCTTGTAACTGTTTATATGAACACTGTATAAAAATACAGATAAATGGTATTCCCCAAAAGTAGAAATACTTAGGATATACACAGAGAAAATTACCAGTCTGAGGAAACAGAGGACCATAATATGAACCTAGTTCATCACAATAAACTTTTCCCCCCATCCAGAAGCTGAGAATGAAATGGGTAATAGATTCTATAGTAAGTCCTGAGGGCAGGTTTTTTATGGGTATTGCATTGCCAAAGCCCCAAATAGACTATTACAGTATTTGGGCTTCTCTATATATCCCTTTTTATTAGCAGATTATATTGTTATAAATCTAAGCAAGCGTTGGACTACAGTAGTGATCCAAATGCGTCTCAGCTGTTGCATCCTCCATCTGTGTTTTGACTCAAGAAGCCATTAGCACCTTCAAGTCATGTTTGGTGTGTTTTACTAATATTTAATTTTGGTCTGTGTTCTGCTCAGCTGAACTAAATGGCACAGCATTGCCACCAAGGCAAAGTGTTTATACTTGGCAACGTGGCAAGCTCTGCAGTTTGCTGAAGTCCATGGTTGTACTACAGCTACAATATTTATTAACCTCTTTGCTCAGTGAGGTAGAGGAAGCAAAATATACATTGCAATTATCTGCAGTTACCTTTGTCTGAGGTTGACTTGTTTTGATTGGCATTAAACAGCAAATTCTGTAAACCTATTCACAATGGTTGCTCTACAAAGACTGTCTCACCCAGCTGGCCCCTATTTTTCTGTTTTTAAGAAGGAGGAACCAGAATATCTCCATTCCATCTCACTTTCATCTCAGGATCTCCATTCACAGCACTCACCTCCTGGGCATTGGGTACCTGGTTGTGTTACAGGTCCTGCAGAAGCTGTGGCTGCTTTTCTGCTCTCAGGTGTCTTGCTGTGTCTCAGGATGTGTTTAAGGAGCCTGTGTAGTGTTGACCCTTCAAGATATAAGGTATTTTTTGCAGTGAGTGGTTTAAATAATGAGTGACCACCTCACAAGTCACCATTCCTGCTGGAGAGTCGTATGAAGGTGTTATGGTGCAAATAATCATTCAGACTTACTAAACTCAATAAGAAAAAAAGGTTGAACTACACCTTTATCTGTGTTGCAAACCACTGGATTTTCATCTGAAGCTTGCAAGACTTGGGATTAACTTTAATCAGAATTGGATCAGGATAACAGGGAATTAATTCCACAGAAACATTGCTAGAAAGGAATACTGAAAGAAAGTTACTCTGTTTAATACATGGCTTTCAGTTTAAACTTGACTATTAGTGCAGCCTAAGGTTGAATAATTGTCCTGTTCAGTCTCACACTGATGTTTATACACCTTGATGTCAGAATATTTAAAAATAGGCTGCAGTTTAATGTAAAAAATCTTTGGGTTGTCTGACTTTTTTCCCCCGCCATCAAATTCTAACTTCCTATTATATTGCAACATGCCAAACCAGAAATAACCAGGCTTCTCCTTTTTTCTGTGTTGTCTTAAGCATAACGTACTGAACAAATATTCTTAAGTCTTTGCTAACATTTTCCATGAATGTTACAGCAGCTGATACTAAGTAAACATACAGGCTCTGAATTCTTTAGAAATCTGGGCTACAAGTAGTCAAATTGTGATTTTGAGAAGGGTGATGGAGATGAGGAGCAGTTTCTGTAAGCTATTGTGATGCATAAGCAGTGTCCAACTAGCAGAAGGACTTTAAATAACCCACGAGGTATTGGCATCATGTGAGGAACCAGGTTTCACACGTGTCAGATCTCTGCTTCCCGCAGCGAGTGCCTGCAGACACTGAATGCTTCCAGCTGCCTGGGTCACTTAAGATGCTGACATTTCTCTAACATTTACTGCAGGGCAGTGTTTAGATGTTATCTGTGTTTCCTTCACAAAGGACCAGCAAGGTTTGGGAAGATTTTATATTTAAAACAGAAATCAATGAGAACAACTATTTTTATAGTGTGTTTGCCTTACTTACAAAGTGTTGTATTTGCTGAAACTGACAAACTTTATCTTTGTGTTCATCTTTCTTGTACTAATTGTATTACTTTGGGTAAATGGTACTTGATGTAATTTTGGATTCAAACACCCATTGAAGTCAGTGGAAGTCTTTTAACTGACAAAATGGGATCTGCATCAAAGTCTCAAAGAATGAAAGAGAGGAAAAAAAAGAAGAAAGGAATAGTGGTAATGGTCTGTAGATGATTTTTTACGTCAGTAAGAAACCTGCAATACCTGCTTACTCCAACCAGAAGAGAGCACAAAGGGTAGGAAAAGAGATGTTACTGGATGCCACAGCTGAAGCTTTGCAATGATTGGGAACAATGGTTCTGTTGCCTCTGGGTAGCAACTTTTGAGAAATGAGGATGATGATGCACTCCATTGAACTTGATACCAAGCCACTGTCATCCTTATGCTCCTTGATTTGTTTTCCTCCATATTCTGTATTAATTGTCAAAAAGTATTTTACATCTGAACACATGTTTTCACATGTTACTTTTGGTTGTGTTTGTTTTACCTGGCAGACTTCTTTGCTGTGGTATTGGTGTCCATACTTCTATTTTGCATTTATTTGTCTTTTTGTTACTTAACACAGTAACTAACTGCTGCAGTTAGTAGTTCATAGCAATAATTTTGATAACTCTGAAGCAGTGCTGTTACACCTAATGGAAACTATAATTTTATTTGGGTCTTTTGTCAGTATAAGTGCAAAGAAATCATGCTGATAATCTTGTAATAACATTTTGTAGATTGCATATTGATTAAAAAAATAAAGTTGTATTTCAAAATAGCAGTTTCTTGTCCCCTCACTAGAAATTTAGCAAGCTAGTTTTGAATTTACTGTAATTAACTGGTTGATTTTGATCATCAGGTATTGCAGCCTATTAGAAAAACAGTTCTAGTCTATGTGTGGGGAATATCACTCAGATAAAGCTGGTTGCAGAAAGCTCAGTGATGCACTATATTACATTTATCATAGAATGGTTTGGTGTGGAAGGGACCTTGAAGATTATCCAGTTCCAACCCCCCTGCCATGCCTAGGGACAGTTTACCCTAGAATGGGTTGTAAGAAGTCCCAGCCAACCATGAATGCTTCCAGGGATGGGTCATTCACAGCTTCTCTGAGCAACCTGTGCCAGTGTCTCACCACCCTCACAGTAAAGAATTTCTTCCTAACATCTAATCCAAGCCTGCCCTCTTTCAGTTTAAAACCATTCTTCCTTGTCCTATCACTAATTTATTTGGTAACAGCTTTTTGCACCTAAACAGCCTGCTTTAGGTACTGGAAGGTGCTGTAAGGCCTCCCTGAAACCTTTCTCTTCTCCAGGCTGAACAGCCCCAGCTCTCAGTCTGTCTTCACAGGAGAGGTGCTCCAGCCCTCTGAGCATCTCCGTGGCCACACTCTGAACTCCCTCCAGCAGGTCTGTGTCCATCTTGTGTTGGGAGCCCAGAGCTGGATGCAGCACTCTGGGGGCTTCTCACAATGATTTATGGCAGACCCTTTCCTGCCTTATTTCACAGTGGTACTAACTCAATGCTGTGGTTTTCCCTATTGAGTGATCCCTCTGGTCACTCTGGGATATTTGAATATAATGTAGCGACAACTCTTTTAAGACTTCCACAAATTTCAAAGCCTGTTCTGTTACCAGGGAAACAGTGAGACCTCTATGGGGAAATATGGGAATGAGGCAAGAGGTTTATGAGGCAGCATTCAAAGAGTGGGCTTAAAGAATGAAATAACTGTGCCACTTGTCCTATGCTGTGGTGTCTGTAGCAAAGCAATCAGCTATTCTGGGAAACACCAGGAAATAGAGTTAACATCCATTTTCACTTCAGTGGCGTGCTATCCTTCAGTGAGCACCTGCAAATGGAAAGCAGGTATCTAGCAAAAGAATAGTTCCCTTACAGAGCTTAAACATTGTGCAGTGTTTAAAAGTATCAGTGAACAACATGATTCAGGGACATGAAAAAACGAGATGGCAAATTGCTAGAATATAAGTAAAAACATGAAAACATTTATTTTGGGACAGCTTCCTAGTATTTGCAATGCCTTGTATGTGCTATTTTATAGCACTGTTCTTTCCTTAGCAAAAACAACCTGTAATTTTTTACAGTAACAAGCATAACATGTTGTAAGTGGTGCTCATGCTCCCTGCTGAAGCCTCACTAATGAAAAGCATTGACTCAAAATTCTGCTTTGCCATCCCAAGTCTGGTGTGATCAGGTACTTCTAGTTGTGGGTGGGTACAATCTAGTATTACTTTGCATTGTGATGGCCTTTTTGGTTTAATTGAGATTAACTTTCACTTCCACTCCCAGCAATAAAAGTCCAAGGGGAACACGTCAGAAGCAGGGATGTGCTGGGAGCAATGTGTGAGGAGTGACCAGCAGTGGGGGCAAGAGAGAGGAAGCAGGCAGTGAGCCGGCAGCTGGCAGGAGAGGGCAGCAAGCAGAGCGTGTTTGCGCGGAGTTGTCTCTAAGGAGAGCTGATTCCTCAGCAAGTCAAGTTGAAAAGTTTACCGAGGAGCGGGACTGAAACAGAGAAGTGCAGGGGAACCCATGCCGAGAAGTGCCTTCAAGGGAAGCTATTGAGAACAAAGTTGGGAATAGCTGCGGGTGGCTCCGTGGGGAAAGGAAGTGAATGATCTCCCGGGGTGGGGAGGAGGAGCTGAAGCAGCTGGAAAAGGAGCAGGGGGAGCCTGGGCAGAGCCACTGCAGGCACAGCAAGTGGCTGTGAGCCTGATGGGGGGCACAGTGAAGGTTGCCCACCCGAGCAGGGCCGTGCCAGGCCAGGCAGGGGGCCCTGCTTTCATTAGTGTACATCTGCCATTGTGCACCAAGCAGAACATGCTGGGCCTGGAGCATCCCTGATTCATATCTGCACTGCTCTCAGCAATGGTGACCTGTCCTCAGGACAATCTGGCTCATGCCATGGAAACAAGAAGACCAATGCTGTAAGGAATGCAATGAAAATATCAAACAAAACCCAGCAGTGAAACAGGGAAGATTTAAAGCAAGAATTTAGGCATTAGCCTGGTGATATCCAGAGGTGAGCTACCACTGTAACCTTCTTGGACTGCCATCTGGGAAGGGACCATCATCTGTCATCCGTAGCATGCAGCGGATATTACTGTCTAAGTGTAAGTAATGACACCAGGACTTAGATGAGACTTCATCCGAAGTAGAGGGAGCCAACTGCTGCCTGAACAGAAAAGGGAAAAGGCTGTTTTAGCCCCCTCATTGTAAATCCATTAATAAATATTTTTGATGCTAATTATGTGATTATAATGTCAAAATCAGTGCAGAAAATCTGCTCAGGGTAGGTCTACATGAAAGTGGAGATGGGGGTAAAAAGAAAAGAAAAATGAAAAGCTGTGTACAGTTGTGTATCAGGACAACAGGAGCCCCTCCTTGTTTTCTCAGAAAAGAAAGCTCAGGAATATGACCTTTAGCAGACACTGAGATCCTCATATAAATGCTTCCCAGAGCCAATATGGCAATGAAGGTTACTTTCCACACATCTGAGTTATTCTTTAGCAGAGTTAAATTGGTATTAATGAGGCAGTAAGAAGGACAGCCTGACTGCTTAGCTGTACTTCAGCCTGTCCCTCAAAGTCACTTGCTGGGTAATTTTAGTGGTTGCTTGGTGCTGCAAATTGCACTGCTGGTGCAAAGGCCTGATGCAGTCACTCAGCTTTATTCCTCTTGAAATTACCAAATGCAAAGTCAGGCAGAGCAAACTGGCCTTGACCAAAACATGCTGCTCTGCTCTTACTTAACTTCACACTAAAACTGCTGGACTTCTGCAATCATCTGCCCAACAGTGAACTTCCAGCAGCTAATTCAAATGAAGAGAAATGATGTTTCTGGCGTTTATTCTCCCACTGCACCCTGCCTCTGCGTGGTTCTGCACCCCCAGTAGCTAATCCCTCCCCACTGGAGCCAGGAGCAGATGAGTGGCAATTACAGACAGGTGAGGAAGGGGTGAGATTCCATCCACTGATGAAGAAGGGTAAAACAAGGTGGCAGGAAAAGGACTTAAAGAGCCATGAAGGCAAAGACAATGGACAAAAGAAGAGGGAGCTGGACTGTGGCTTTTCTCAGGACTCATGTGAAGAGGTTGGGGTCTCTCTGGGAAAAAAAAAAGGTGGTACAAACATCTGTACATCATACCCAGGGAAAAAAGGCAGACACCAAAGGAGGTGAGGAAATGGGCTGGGCACTGAGCCCGACACCAGCAGGAGTGTGATAGAAAGGCACAAGAATAAGCACCTTGAAATGGCCCCTCCCCACCCCAGGTGGCTGCAGTTTCCTTTTGAGGCTCTCTGTCCACATAAGGCATATGTATTAGGGTGAGTATTTAGGAGGGGCAAGGCTTGTTTCATCCTTAATTAGGTTTACTGGTACTACACAAGTCTTTGGGATTATTGAGGAGCTGAGATATACAGTACTATTCAGTGTATTCAATCCATCAGACTGCCATTTTTATATAGCAGTTTGTACAGGTCAGAGCCCTTCATAAACCACCCAATGTCCTGAAAATTTGTCATTAAATTGAATTAAGGGAGAGCTCCTTCCATAGTTCTGATAAAGTGGTTTAAATCAGGTAAAAGAAAGAGAGGCTCTTGAAGAAACAGGAGTTACACATGATAAATGAAAAAGGAACAAATCACAGGCCCCAGTGTTATCTGTCTCAGAACTCAGAGGGAAATGATGGAGCTTGTAACAAAATCACGCTCTTAATAAAATTGATTATGAGACTGGAGTGCCATATATCTATGAGTCAACAGCTGAAAACAAAGGAAACACATTAGAGAATATCTTTAAAATGAAATTACACCTCTGCTCGTGTCATGTTATCTCCATGAGGACTGCCTGGATTCTGCAGCAGTTCCTCCCAAGAATGATTGCTTTTACTTGGAAAGAAAAGGCAAGATGGTGTTTGTATAATATGCCTTGAGAAAGAATTTTGCAGCCCTGCAGTTGTGTGGCCGTGTTTCTCTCCAGCAGCAATGCTGGATTTAAACAGGAGAGGGCATTCATGACCAAGCATCTGAGTGTGCTGAGGATTCCTGTTTCTTAGAGGGAAGACATTTGAAAATGGTAATATATTTTTTTAATGATTAATAAAGGCTTATCATCCAAAAATAAATCTTCTCTAGACATCATGTACCAAAAGGAGTATAAATAATTACAAATTGAAACCTGTCTAGTAAACGAATGTTTGAGGTGCCCTTAAGCAGCCCTATCCCAAATGCAGACAAAACCCCTGAAAAATCAGGAGGGTTTGAACAGCATGCTAATCTTTTCCATAGCCTCTTGTCTAAAACTCTTGTGAGCTCTTAAAGAGACTACAATGGGGAGAGCTGGACTGGAAGCTGAACCAAGACTGATGAAACCTCGATGATGTTCCTCGCTGCCATTTGTGAACTTGGGCAAGATATTTGGTGGGTCTGTGCCTCAGTTTCTTCTTTTAAAAGTGGGATTAAATGATAAAAACTTCCATAAGCATGAGAATGACAATGGTGTCGTACTTTGTACTGCAGGATAGTAGGTGAAGCTCACCATACCAAAGCTAGCCAGTTAGTATGAGTAATGCTAGTTACAGATATTTTTATATTTTCCCCCTTGTTCAGAAATGACTGATTTTTTTCTGTGTGTACCAGGCTTTCTCAAGCTGTTCAGCTGAGAGTGCTTGGATGAAGAGACACCTCCCCTAGGAATTCGTAACAGAAATTCTATAAGGTGTGTTGCTAGTCCACAGGTGAAAGTAGAAGTGTCTTGCTTAGCAGGAAGTGCCCTCTGCAACCTCCCTGTGCAGCTTGGAAAATCATTCCCATTCCCACTTCTATTTAATCCCCAGTGATATCTGTGTACTATAAGTAGGTTTATCTGCTGTCCCAGCATGAAGAGAGCTGATCTGACCTGGTGACCTTTGTTATCCACAATACAGAGGGCATGATTTAGAACAGATGGGGGATGCCCACAGTGCCTTGTGGGAATGCACATACAGGGACATGCTGTCCACCTCAAGTGCAGGTAAGGATAATTTGCTTTGGTCTGCAAATTTTCTTATGGACATAGGCAAAGTCACCTGACCACTGTCTGAGACAGCTGAGCAGTCCTTTGTATAAAGCTCCCCAGCTCTCCTTCTTTTTTAGGGGTACAAACTGTTCTGATCCTAAGGCACTTTGTAACCCCCAGATAAACAGAGAGAAGTAGAATGTAGTGAGCTCATTTTTGAGTCTTCTTTCTGCACTTGCACCTTTTTAGAAACCATGTGCAGTGTGCTGGCAGGGCAATGGCTCTGTATCAGGTCTGGCTGCCTGGTGAGGAAGTGGCATCCAGCTGCAGGATCCCCATCTGCGACCTTCGGGCCCAGCGAGATCCTCAAGGCTGCAGCTCCTTCCTGCTCTCTCTGCTAACATGACAGGAAAAAAACACTCAGGAGAAGAATAAGGACACTTTTGGTATGCACTAGCCCAGGCAGTTTCAAATGAGCACTGTGCTTTAAGAAAAAAATATGGTTTATTATTTAAATTATTCTGTAAGCAAAACAACATGGCTTGCCTTTTCCTCACAATGATGGAGAGCGTACAGAACAGCTGAATATGCAACTGCTGTTTAATTCAAGACTTAAGCAGAGTCATTAAACATATTTTCTTGCAGAGAAAAATTACTTCAATAGCAAATTGCATTTGTCTCACTTGTTAAAACACAGCTTATTAAGGATGTTGCTTCTTCTATTTTGTAGGTGTTAGTCTGGCTATTTAACTAAGGGTCTGACAGTATTTTCATTAAAATATTTTCATTTTTCAGGATGTGTAAGCCTTAAAAATTAAAGCTTAATGGGTGAGTCTCCCTTTCACAAGCCAAACAGCACTGTAATGACATAGCTACCTAAAAAATGAAAAAGAAAGGAAAAAGAGATTACGTTTCTAGGTTCTCAGAACCCTCAGGGCAACACCAACCGAAGGTGCATAGAGTCCTAAGTATATATTCTCCAACACATACGAGATTGATGAACATTTTTCCAGATTAGTAACTGCTAAATTAGTAGATCTCTGCATTAACATATGAACAGATTGCTGCAAATGTAAGCAATAATTGAGTAGTTGTACCAGATTGCTGCTGCTTAACTGCAACACTTAGCTTCAGCTATCCCCGTTTAGGAGGTAATCACGACTTCAGGGTTTATTAGAGCAAAAATGATACGCTTTTTTAGCCAGCTTTCCTAGGTGCATTCCCACACCACGGGAACAACTGTGGCTCTCCAGATAAATCCTGTGCTCACAAGGTGATACCTCAGGCTGGAGCTTGGCGCCCAGACCGGAGAGCGGCGGGTCACTCTGAGTTTCGGGCTCTGGCCCCACGTCCCCGAGAGCGGGCAGGGATTTCAGCCGTGCGGGGACAGCGGCCCTCAGGCCGGCGGGGCAGGGCCCGGGCGGGGCGGCCACCGCCCCT
>WEIU01007843.1:581537-621148 GCA_013389925.1 Aegithalos caudatus | reverse complement strand
CTCGGTTGGGCCAGGCTGGGCTAGGCTAGGCTAGGCTAGGCTAGGCTAGGTTCGGTCGGGCTAGGCCGGGCTAGGCTCGGCTCGGCTCGGCTGGGCTAGGCTGGGCTAGGCTAGCGGGGTCTGGCCGCTCCTCTTTGCAGGACAGGGATGAGCCTGTGGAAGTCGCCTCCCGTCCCGGCCAGGAGCCGCTGCCCGTTCGCTGGCGCGGGAAGCTCAAGGACGACGTCGAAAGCCTGTTTTTGTTTCTGAATTTTAAAATTTTTGTCTGTTGAAGATGAGCGTGTGTGGGCAGAAGTGTTGTGGCAGGGATTGGCGCTGGGGAGCCGCAGGGTGCGAGGGACGCCGCGGCAGCTCGGCAGGGCCGAGGGGAGGCGGCCGCCTTTAGCCCCGGCGGGTTTTGTCCGCTGCTGCCTCTCCCTGCCTGGGCTCCAGGTGCCTCGCTCCAAGGACGGGAATCCCAGGGGAGCATTGGAGGCTTTGCTGGAATGGGATGTGTATGAGCCCTTCCTGCCACCCCGCTGCACACGAATAAAACCGGAGTTTGACAGTTCCCGCTATGGATGGCCTGGTTCTGGCGAAGGAGTGCCAGTGTGTAAAGGGATTAAGCTGGAGTACAATAGCGTTTGTGCTGTAACCATTTTTTTCCTCTAATTTGCAAGCATGTGGTGTTTGAATTTTACAGTTGCTGTGTGCAGTTTTTATATAGCACAATAAATATTTGTACTCGCTGTAGCTTGGCAATCCTGGGGAGAGGAATAGGCCCATTGAAAGATTTACATTCTGATTCTCTTCTGGGTTAGCAGTGAAGGCAGAGCATTTGACATAGGGGCTGATCAGCAGCTTTTAGTGTAGTGGTATGAGTGGAAAATTCTTTTCCCCTCTTCCTCATCTTTCTGGTGTTCTGAAAAAGTGCTGGGCGAATCTGTGGAGGTTGATAATCCTTATAAGAAATTATACATGAATATGGTTGTTTTAAAGTAGTTGTGTTGGTTGCTTTTTCCAGAAAGTGTAACATGTTATTTCTTAATATCTTCTTTTCTTTGAAAAGAAATTGTTTATATTCTGCACTTCAGAGCAACTTTGGAGCAGTAAAGCTTTAATTTGATGTTTAAAAGCATTAATCTACAATCTTGCAAGGTTTCCTAAAATATCTCAGCTTGAATTTGCACCTTGTGTAGGCTATTCTGGTGGTAATGGTAGTCAAGATTAATTGGTTTTAAATTGCAAAAAGCTCATTATCTTACATTTGCATTGGAGTGTAGGAATCTTCAAGCTCATGTGTATCTGCTGTCCAGGTCTGACTGGAGGATTAGGATTTAAGCACCGACATGGGCAGAAGAAGGAATAAAATGTTCTGTTGTAGTTCTATTGAAAGATGAATGATCTGTACTGCTAAAAGCAGTGTTCAGATTTCCACAGCTACGTTTCCACAAAGACAAAAGAAAGAAATAAATCTCTATTTTTTTGTGGGTTCCTTACATTCTACTTCTGATGGAAATGGCACAATTAATTTTTAATAGCTTGAATTATTGGATGGCCCTTAGGTTAGGAGCAATGCTTCTAGTATGATACAATGAGGTTAGACAAGCTTGTTTGAAAATACAGCAGGAGCCTAAGCAATAATTTGAGGCTCAAATCCAGTACTTTTTTAGGGATGTTAGATTTAAAAGAATGAGTGGGCTTGCAGACCTTTGCATTTTACATTCTGTTTATTAAACTGAGCTGTTCATGCTGTTCAGTTTGTAACAGCACTTTATGTACTGAGAATAGACTTTTTTCTGTCTTTTCAAATGACTTAATGCTCACCTTGAAAATATTTATTTTTTTCTAATGTAGGCTGAGCTATACAAGTCCATTATCGAAGATGTGATTGAAGGCGTGAGGGAACTCTTTGCAGAGGAGGGTGTGGAGGAGCAGGTTCTGAAAGACTTGAAGCAGGTTTGTTTGTTGGGTTCCCTTGCATTAATAGCAGTTGTGTTTGTGTTTTAATTTTGAGATGATGGAGCTGTCCATTTCTTTGTCCTCCAAAACATGCAAAGTTTTTCCCTAACTTAGAGTTACAAGTGTCCTGGGAGTGATGTGGGGGCTGCTGGGATTTGAAATTGGTTAGTTATTGCTACCCTCTTTGTTGGATAGAATCAGTCAATTTACTCTTGGAAAAGCTGGGAATAACTGATTATCTTTCTTGATGCAGTTTGTTTTTAAAGCTGATGTTTGTTGACCTTAATAATCATCTTCCTGCAGCTTTGGGAAACAAAAGTGACACAGTCTAAAGCAACAGAAGGCTTCTTCAGACACAGCCACTGTTCTCCACGGTTCAGTCTGCAGCTGCCACGCTGTTCTCACAGCATTTCGCAAAATTCAGCAGGTCAGGTGCTGTTGGACACAATGCATACAATTTAAGAATATCTCAGTGATTTGGGGATATTTTTGGAAGACTTGCAATAATCTTGGTTTGTGTATATATCTTATGTATATATCTAGCTTGATGTGGAACAGTAATTATTTGAAAGCAGATTTTGACCAGTAAATGATGAATTAAACTTTAATAAACTAGTAGAATTCTGTCTGCATGCTCTTGATCAGCTGCTCATTTCCAGCAGCAAAACATGCAGAGAGTTTTAGCCTTCTTGACTGCAGTCCAGTAGTGTAGCCCTTCAGTTGCAAATTTACCTTCAGGGTTAAGCTCCTGCTTCCCCTTTTGATGTGTGTCCTGATGTGTGCAGAGGTTTTATGGCTCATTTGTGCCGTGCTGTCAGGTTGGGGTTTAATCTGGTTCTCAATTTGTTAAAATGTAATGCCTTGCTCAAACAGAAGATAGGAAGCTTTCTAGTCTTTCAGTTAGTTCTTCTAAAAGCAGAGCTCCTGTTGCAGAGCAGTACTTGACTTTCACAGTCTCTGACATCAGGACCTATTCTTCTCAATAAGGTCCAGCTGCCCACTGTGGTGGTGTTGTGGTAGAGTACTCAGCTGAGAATGATCCCAAAGTGAGAGGCTGTTAGGATCATGCCCATGACAAACCCCATATGAGATGATTTAATGAAAATCTGTTTTGTAGTGTATTTCAGGCTTGGGCAGGCATTCTTTATCTGTGGGGGTCTTTTCTTTTTATTCTTCCTTTTTTGTGTGTGTTTGGTTTTTTTAACAGTCTTCCTAGTTGAACTGTTGTTGGAGGCAGGTGTTTTATTTGTTCTGTGTGACTAAAGGGGATACACTTTTGTGTTTGCATCCTGTTGGAGGTTTTATATTTAATGAGCATTACCTTCTTACCCTTAAGTTTTTAAAGGGCAATACTAAGACCAAGAAGTCTGAGTAAATCTATTTTTTAAAATAAATAAAAAGGGGATTTGAATTGCCTCAAGACTGGAGATTTTCAAAGTAGTTAGGGCTACCTATATTTTTTGCTTCTAAAAGCCTGGGAAAGTTTCCCTTTGCCATTTTTCTCCCATGGAAGTCAGTTCTGGGTGCTTTTGAAAATCTTATCCTGCTATTACTTTTAGCATCACTGGATTTGTTCTGCTGTAAAAAAAAATACTTGCATATTTTCCTCAAGTTGACAAGGCAGTACTTGTGCTTACTAATGAGGATGAACTGAAGTTAGATTGCTTCAGTTTCACCCATGTTTGCTGCAAATTATTGAAAGATAATTGTATCCAAGAAATTATTTTTTTTTTTTTTTTTTAATATAGCTTCTTTTGTCATCCAAGCTGGCAGAGGTTTTCAGCATTTCACAGCAGCAAAGCTGGTATGTAGCTATAGTGATGTTTTACTTCAATTTTGATTATGTTGGAGTCCTACATTTTTACAATTGTTTGCCAGTTATTAATAGGCTTCAGGAGGGAGAGTTTGTAACACTGCTGCTTCTGTTGGAGCAGTGAAAAAAGATGGGTTGTACCAGCTGGTTCTGCAAGAAGTAAAGCCAGAAGTGTTGGAAAGACACAGTTGCATGCATTTGGCCTGTAGGATGAAAGTGTAGTGGAAATGCACAGCTACACATACTTAAAAAAAACCTGTTGCTGGTTGTTAAAATACTGCATGGCTGGGAAATAATACCAGTAGTGAAGCTGGGAGCATCTGTGAGGTGTAGAAATCATCCAGAAGGAAAATGAGTGTTTTTATAGTTGACAAGTTTGGAACGCTGGGCATAGCAAAATTTCTTTGGGGAGCAGCCACTAATTGCCAGAGCTTGATGAACTTACCAAGTGCCTCCTGAGCCTCAAGCTAAGTAGCTTGTCAAGTTGAAATATAATATTGGGAAGATGTTTGTGCAATATGTGAGTTTCCTGATTTAAATTTGGCTTTCCTTAGAAGAGATAGATTGAAAGGGAGCTGTATATCCAACTCTTTGCTCCCCAGGAGGAAAAGAGAATATGAAGTGACTTCATAGGCCAAAGCAACAAACCTGTGCTGTGTGGAGTAATGCATAAACTTAGGTAAAAGTGACTTTGGGTAGAAAAATGCCCTTCTGGATGGTGGGTACGTTGAGGGGATATGGAAAATGTTACCTTAGCAAAAAGGGAGCGTGACAGCTGGAAAGCAGGAAACACCTGGGGCAAGCCATTACTCTGTCAGTGCAGAATACTCTTCATCTGTCTACACCTCAAAAGCACGATGCAACTTTCCAGTGAAGATGACCACAGAGAGGCCCTCACTTGTGTTTCCATGGATGTTCCAGGTGTGGCACTCAGTGCCCTTTCCTGCCTAAACCCAGCTCTTGTGTTGCAGGGGCCCCCACGAGTGGGTGTGACTCTCGCTCTCCCGTCGTGTGTTGCTTATCCTTTACAGATGCCAGGTGGAGTGATGCTGCAGCCAGCACCAGGTAAGGGTAATGGAGGAGATGTCAAAGCTTGCAGTGCCCTGGGAATGCTCAAAGACAGTCCCAGGGACAGTAGATGAAACAGATGTGAAGGTAAAGTGGGTAGAGCCAGCACCCTCTTCTCTGTACTTTGTGTTTGTAGAGGCTGTGCGAGGGAAGTAACTGCATTGATTAGCTGGTGTGTCAGTTTTACAACTTGTAACAAGTGTTTACCTGTGTCTGGGCTAATAAAAGAATCTCCTTCTCTCTGTCTCTCTGGGACAATCTTGTATGTTTTCAAAAAGCTAAAGGCACTGTGGTGCTTCAGAGACAAATTGATTTCTTATTCAAATAAAATCCAACTATCCATTAACCTTTTTGATCCCATTCTTTTGGTGATAAAACTGCCTGTACTGCTTGTACAAAAACTGCTTGTACTGCTTAGGTGTGATCAGCGGAAGGCTTAGTTCAGTCATTGACTCTTCCCTCAAACAGCAGTTCTGTGATGAAAACTGATGTCTCAAGCTGTTTCAGGTATTAATCCTGATGACATGAGACCTATAGACTGTCTGTGTGACCATGTGTGTGGGGACAAATGCAACTTGGAACTTGGCTCTGGCATCTCAGTTCTAACACTGATAATAATAACAACTTTAAGCATTCAGTACTTGGAGAGGTTTTCTTAAGAGATTATATGTAAATTTGTAGTTGTTTGGTTTTTATAAAACTAAAATAGGCAGGTTTTTTAGAGAGAATATCTAAAGGTCCTTGAAGGAATGAACTCTGCCTGTAGCTATAGTTTACTGTTTCATCTTGTATTTCTTAGTTTCTGAAATGACGTGGAAAAATTTAAAACAGAGATTTCATTTATTTAATTTAAAATCTAGTATGTAGTTAAATTATTGAACTTACTGTCACTGGGTACTGGGTAGGCCAAACCCAAAAAGAGGTATTAAACATGACGGGTTGGCTCAAATCCATGATTCAGAAAGCTTCTGAATGCTCGATTTTCAAGGGCTGGAATTGTGCTTGAGGAAAGTTTTGCTTTGCAAATGTCCTTTTTCTCATAGTTTGCTCGAGTGTTTGCTCTTGTTTTTAGTGGTGACAGGCCTGGATGAACCTGTAGGTTCACCTGCTGAAGCAGTTTTTCACTGTTCTCTCTGTAGGACAGCTTTACAAGGTGAACATGCCTGTTGTGGTCACACAGGCCTCAGGAGATGGGAACATTCTCCATTACCCTGTGCAGCAGATGCTTCATCCCCTTGGGCAAGCTTCAGTTCTGCAGGCCAGCCTTGCCAGTGTTCCACAGGTGAATGCATCTGCTGCCCATGCAGCTGGTGAAACACTGCAGCCCCAGGAGACTGCTGTCCAACAGGCTGTGCTGTTTAAACCAAACTATGTGGAAAAACAACACCTGGAGAACTCTGCTGCCTTGGTCCAGAAGCCTTCCATGAGTCTGCAGGAATCTGAAATTAATGCAGCGTTGAAGCGGTGCAGTGAATCTGCAGAAAGATTGTGGCATGACAACCTTCACACAGCTGTGTTTACTCCAGAATGCTCTGAAGGACTTTTTATTGAGGAATCCTTGGCAAGCAGCTCAAGCAGTGCCCTGCTGGATGTGGAGGGGCAGCTGGACACGGAGCATCCGGAGCTGCTGCAGCAGCAGGTGTCTGATGATATCATTGACCTGATAATTGCAGGGGAAAGTTTGGATGAAAATGCATTTCTAAAGGATCAGGGCAGCATTGCTTCCTCTGGCAAGGTAAGGCCTTTTGTTTCTCAGTTAATGAAAATACATGTTAGAGATGGTTCTTTGAACACGTTTCTAAGCACCTCTAAGTGAGAAGAACAAAAGTTATTTTGGTTTTATGGTTCATTCTTAAGCTTATTTAGAACAGCAGTAGCTGACTGCTTGTTTTTACATTAAGAATTTGTCAAAAGTACTGCTAAAATACTGTGATTGATGAGAATATCAGTTTAAAAACACTGAAAATGTAATGGATAGATAGAATGTATTAGACTTATTGATTACTTTTGAGAATCATAGGGGGGTTTTGTGACTAAGCAGATATGAAAGACTCCTTGAGAACTTCCCTATCATTCTGACACTGATCCACATATGGATACGGGTCAGTTATGGGCAAAGTGCTTTTGCAAGATCAGCTGGGATTGATTTTAACTTGTAATGTGTGAAGAGCATTAAAGTTGTATTGAGAATGCATTCAGGATGAAAAGTCAAATTTGATAAGTGAAAATCTCCTTGAAGAAAATGTATTTCCTTGGGGAAAAGGTCCTGGACAAAGTAGAACCCAGCTAGAGCTGTGTGGGAAACTTGAATGATTTTAATTAACAAGCTGCTTTCCTGACCTTGTCTAATTTTAGTGCCAGAAATTATTTGCAGATGTTTGAAGTTCAGGCTGGCTTGCTGACTTTGAGTTGTAGTGCTCATATGTGATTGAGGCAAATTTATTAAATGCAAATGTAATGCCAAATGTCTGTAAATATAAAGCTTGTTTTGTTGCTCATCTGAACTCTGATGGCAATGTGGTGAAGACTGTCCGTAGTGAGAACAGGAGGTCAAAACAAAGTGTTACTTTCTTGAACTAGAAAGTGTATGTGGATGGGAATTAAGTGCTACAATAAAGATTTAATGAGAAACTGAAGATGGCTGAAGCCTTAAAGTCCTTTTATGCTCCTGTGAATGCTCTGTTTAGGAATTCTAGCACTTTTATTAACAGTAACTTGAAGTACTGAAATATTTACTGTCTCTTCCAGCTTTTTATATCTTATTTAAACAAAGCATTTTGAATGAGTTGAGGGAGAGGGATCAGTTCATCTTGACTTTTATTTCAAAAATGAAAAATGCTATTTTTGGGGGTGGAGGAGTAGCTTCCTTTTTTGTTTTTATGGGAGGTTTTTTTTTTTTTTTTCAATAGAAATTCTAAGTGTAAGTGTCCACTTGATTGCCTTTGTTTTAGAGTTTGAGTAAAAGGGTGTTTAGAGAAAAGTGTAAGAAATTTTTTCTGTATTGCTGAGGAATATTGAACCTGGATTCCATTTAAGCTAGATGCAAGACAGGTTTTGCAAATGTACTGATGTTCACAAGCAGTAGGACCTGAAACTCTCATATTAGTGCCCCAGGCTTGTTGATTTATTAAACAAAAATCTCATTTGTGGTGTTGATTCACAAGCTGTCCCTCGTCTCTTTCATTCCTGTCCCATGGAACCCCTGGAGCAGACAGAATCTGATTTACCACTGGAGAAGGATCTCTGCAGTGACATTGAAGGCATAAGTCAGCTTGATGGCACTGGGGATGTTTCTTCCAAGGAGCAAATACCACATACAAAAGATAAAGAAGAGAATGAATTAATTGGCTTTATTGATTCAGAGGATCTAAGAGTTCTGGATGATGAGGAAGACTATGATGAAGAGTGTGACAGTTCTTCAAACATGGAGTCCAGCTGCAGTGATGGGGACAATGATGACCTCCAGATAGATATAGTTGAGGAGGTAATTTACTTTAAAGCCTTTAGAAGCATGTAACTATGTTAGATCTCTCTTGGCTGTTGAACAGTTCCTGGTTAGTTTAATGAAGGGCATGCACAGTGAAGTTATAAACCTCTGGAGATAGGAGGTGCTGCAGAGAAATTACTCCAAGACTCATTATGAGGAGTGTGGACAAATGAAATAACTGTTAGAAAGTAATTTGTTTATTGGATGAATTAAAATACTTAGCTATCAGAATTAAATTTTTATTGTAAAACCCTGGCCTCAGTGGAATGGAATTCTTCTTTTTACTTAAGTAAGATATTATTTAAAGAATTAGATTTAAATAAGGTTTATTTAAATGAGATCAGGATACAAATCTAGGTTTCCTTTCCTTTTGAAGGACCACAGGGGATTAGACAGAGGACAATGTGATACAAGAACATTGTTCTGTGTTTAATGCCCTGTGTTTCCTAGATTTTCCTTTTTCTTAAAGATAATGCAGTTTTGGACTTCACATAAATATGACTTGATCATTATTTCAGTTACTGGGATCTGCTTTTTCAGTTAGCAATTTTGCTTTTTTGACCTGTGTTTTTGTTTAGAGTGTTTTGGGGTTTGAGGATGCAAATATGTAAAAGGTACTTGTAAATGAGGTTGGTGAAATGTGGTCTTCACAGCCTCCAGGTCTTGATTTTTGCAATGGTAACTTTATTGTTCTGAGTGTGTTTAATTCCAAGTATGTTCAGTGCTGTTCTGAAAGAGTGTATAAAACAGAATTTTCATCTCTAGGACCCCTTAAACTCTGGTGATGATGTCAGTGAACAGGACATTGCAGACTTGTTTGACACTGACAATGTGGTAGTTTGTCAGTATGAAAAGGTACAGTAATACACTTTTATCTTTGTTCTTTAATCATCCTAAATAATATCTTCAGCAAATCCATGTCTGCTCTCCTGTCAGTGCCTTTTGAAGAAACACTAATGCTGTAATAGTGTTTAAATGATGTATTTAGCTGACAATAGTCTGAAGATTTCCTGCTGTTTTCTGAAAAGAGGATACTCATAATGGCCTATTAAAGGAAAAGGGAACAACAAATCTGACAAAATTATGATTTGTAAAGGTGCAAAACCTTGTTTATTTCCTTAACTTTTAAGTAAGCTCAACATCTCTGTGGATGTATGTAGGCATATTCAGCTGTGAATTAAGGCTTTTAAGGTGGATAACACAAAGAGAGGTGTATTACTTTCTTTTACATTTTTTTATTTGTCTTTGTAGTACTTACTGAGAGATTTTCCTACTGAGTTTTGTTGTGTTTGGAAAACAAAGTAGTTAAGTGCCTTTTTGTCCTCGTTCATTTTAATGTTTAAAATTCAACCTTATTTTGAACTCCTGAAGATCAAATTAAATCCTTTTAGCTATTGTATTGTTTTGGATGCCTATGTGTCAGTAATTTAAAAGATTAAAAAGTGCATATTTTGAAGTAAATATGCAAAAATCTGGCTGTAGTTTAAGGGTTTGCCTTGACTTTTTAAACATTCTTTCAAGAGTGACTAGTGATAACTTTTTGTGTGTCTAACTAGGTCTTGCCTTAATGGTGGTCTGTGGTTTAGGAAACAGAGAGGTGCTAAGAAAATTGTCTTTATGAAATTGTGACAGATTGACTGTTCCTGAGACCAGTTATTTTGGAAAGTTATAGGGATATGTTTAGAAAATGCCTCTGAAGCCATGGGTGTCTGTATTATATTGAAAGGTACACCAAATTTTGCAGCTTCAGAACCCAGATGTTACAGTTGATATAGGTAGTGCATACTGTTATCTAGAGCAACTTTTGTCTGAAATAAGCTGAAAAATTGCTTGAAAAATCTAACAGAAACTACTAGGAAAGTCAGCATTGGGCATGTCTTACAGGAAATTTAATATCAGATGTTATTAGAAATTGAGAGTTACAGAAGCTGGGGAAAGATGTTGGTAACTTTCCCCTTTGCAATAACAGATTTAATAAAACATGTAGGCCCAGTAGAAAGTAGATAAAAACAGTTATGTCTTAAATTACCTTGTTGCCTTTAAGACAATGTTGTTGGTAAAATTGCTGTCCTGTTTCTTTTCTTTCTGGAATTGAACATAGATGCTGACAATTCAAGGAGTTTTCCAGAGATATTTTAAATTCCTTCTTTTAGTATTAAACAAAACTTTCTGCACTATGGATCTCCTTGCAGGCCTTTAAAAAGAAAGAATATGCAAATTCTTTCTTTTTTCTTATTTTTTAATAGCAGTGTTTGCTTTTAAGCGAAGTTTTGATGCTTTTAGCTTGTCCCTAACACCTCTGTGCATGCATTTTTTTGCCATGTGAAAAGGAAATCATTACATTTTAGTTAAGTTACACTGGTCTGAAAGGTGTGTTGTGTTTTGGGTTTGCCCCATTACTGTTGTCTTGTCCTGCTGCTGTTGAGCTGTCATAGGTAACAGTTTTTGGGGGAAGATTGTGGGATAGGAGAATGATGGTATAAGATTTAGGAGGTTTTTCTCTTGGGAGGGCAGGGAGGTCTTTATAAACAATTGAAGTATAATGCTTCCATTAAATATTTTGGGCCATAAGGGTTTTAAAGTAAAAAGCAGGTGTGTAAGACAGGTTGTGCTTAAATCTTGTTCTTTTTAAAAATCAATGGTTTAATGTATATTTGTGGTTGCATTAATTTTGTTTATTATTTTTCATCAGATACATAGAACTAAGAACAGATGGAAGTTCTACTTGAAAGATGGAGTGATGTCCATTGAGGGTAAAGACCACATTTTTGCAAAAGCCACTGGAGATGCAGAGTGGTGAAACCTCACTCCAGTATGTCTCTGAAGACTGTGGCATTATTTCCTTATAAGCTTTCTGTGAAACCACTGGACTTTATATTGTTGTGACATAAAAAACAACAAGAAAAAAAGCCCCAAATAAACACCCCAAAACAACAAAGCTGTGATAAAAGAAAATGTAAAATCTGTGTTGTTAATTTGTTTAGTTTGCAAACTAAATCACTGTACTGTTAGCCACTCAGCTGTCTTTGCTGTTCTTTTCTGATTATTTCATTTTTCCCAATGAAGAAGCATCATTGGAATTAATAGCTTTAAAGTTTGAAATGTTGTATCTTTTTGTAATTCAAGAAAGTAAAGAAATACTTACTGATTATAATTAAGTAAAATTTAGTTCTGTTGTTTTTTTTCCCAGTTCTGAAAAGCTGAGGTATGACTTGAAATGTAAAATTCCATTGTTGTGTTATTCTCTTCAAAAACTTTTGAGTTGAGGAAAAAAAAGGCAATATCTGTTCAAGTCTGAAACCTGTGGCTGTTTCAGCTGCACAGTTCTCTTGATTTTTTAGTTGCTTTGTGTTTTTTGGACTTGAGTTTAAAGACATGCACTCTAGCTGCAATAAGGGAAATGTCTGGGAAAAATCCTGGAGCTCTCAATATGAGAATTATTATTGTTTATTCTATACTAGCTATGTCTACTGAGATGCAATGAGTAGTATGATGTAACATTAAAATTTGATTTATTTTCACTGTCAATGCAAAGTCATTTAAGTTTGCTACTGAACATTTCCACTTTGTTCTAGGACTACAGACCAGTAAACTGTGAATGGTACAAATTGTGCATAATAATAAAAGTGTCATCTCATACACACTTGTAGCACAGAGTTGTTTTTGCATTCCCTCAGTATAAACTCTGCTTAGAGAAATGGGTACAAGCCATGCACGTGGCAGTAGCTCATCCTACCATGAGAACTGCATTCCTCCCAGCCCTCAACATCAATGTTTTTGTTAATTCTAGAAATAAAGGTCCAAAAGAAGCTTTGGGCCCTTGTCTTTCAGAGCTGCAGCTTTTCCCTGGCTGGCTCCTGTTCCTTGCAGGGCAAGATGGGCAACTCCACAGTAAAGCTGCAGCCAGGCTGCCTCAGGGCAGGATCATCCTGCTGGAAGGACAGTGCTACACTAAGGCACAATGAGACATTGTGAGGCATTTTGGTTATCTCTAATTCCTGAGAGGGTACAAAGGCTGGGAGAAGGGAAAGAAAAGAAATGTGAAAGTGGGAGAGAATGAATGTATGGAAGAAATGAAGGGAAAAGCCCCAGCCCTTGTTTATAATGGTGCAAACCCTTGTGCTAATGCTGTAGGGCAGGAAGTAGTTTTTTAACAATTATTGAGTTTATTCCATGCTTTTTTTTGATGAATCAACTCCTCTCTAGAGAGAGTAGTGTCTAGTTCAGTATTCTGTCTTCAGTATCAAAGACAGGACACTGAATTAGAGAACTTGAACTAGGTGTGACATTTCTTTTGTGTTTTATAGATGCTGCTGCTGGAATGTGAAGAACTGTGCATTCAGAGGCAGTTAAAATATTCCAGTGTATGATTTCTTTTTCCCCCATTTGGATGACTTGTAGCTGCACTGATGCTACACTTCAGATCCATAAATGCACAAGAAATGCAGCCTTTACCACATGACAGATGCTTTTAGATTTCAGTACTCTCACACAGGCTCTGAGGTGCTCGTGCTCTGTAAGTGTGCACATTATGAACTGTGGGACCATTTGCGATGTCAGAAAAGAGTGGAAACAGAGGTAGTGTGACACAGGAATCCATGGGATAGGACTGGATATGCACCATTCACTAAGCACCACAAAGGCTGTGAATGGTGCTTTTGAATTTGACCTGTTTTTCCTGGTCACTCTTTATATAAAGTGGCTAAGGAGACCTTAGTTTTTAGCTAATTTTAAAGATAATATTAGCGAAGAATTACAGCTTTGGACAAGACATTTATAACTAGATACATCTGAGGTCAGGAATTTTTATACTAAAAAAAAGTTTCTTATTAAAATGTATGCTCTAGCCTGTGACTTGAGCAGTAATCAGTGCTTTTGATCTGAATAGTTTATGAATTAATGTTTTTGATTGCTGCTACTTACAGTTTAGTAAACATATTGCTGCAGATGAGACAGGATGCAGTGTGTAATACCAGTTAAGGCCTTCAAAGATACTTCAGTAAACGGCTGCCTAACACTACACCAAAAAGAAGATAAAGTCAAAATAATGAGATAGAATAACAAGTGTAACATGTATGAGAAGATCTGGCATGAAACTAAATTCTTATTATTTTAAGTGTAAATTGCATTTGATGTTTTTTTAAACAGAAATTTTGTAAATGGTGGGTTTCACTCTACTTACAGCAGGTACAAAAAGAAAAATGCCCACAGAGACTCCTGCTCCTTGGCTGTTATCTCTGCAGCTCTGTAGGGCATGTGCTATCAGTTATTGTTAGTAGTAGTTAGTTCCCTGTAGTTTTCTGACCATGTTATGGGGTGAGAAGGATGTGCTGGCAAGCTCTTGTCCAGCTGAAACAAATTGCAAGTAAATCAGTTGTTGCATCACTTAAGATATTGTGCTGTCATCTAAATCATGTGCACGACTCCTTCATGGGATGTCAGAAGAAATGAGTCTCAAAATTGACTTAGGTGATAAAGAAGTTTTAGGCCCAGTAGCTATTTTTTTAGACCAGTACCTTTGGTTTGTATTATAGTTAAATATCCTATCATAGCCCTATTTGATCATTGGCTAAGCTGAGGAGCTGGTGTGTGTAAAGAGGTGCATCATATGGAATTTGTATTGATTGCTAAACCACAGAGTTTTAAGTGTCTCCTCTGTTCTCAATCCTGCTCCATTCCCCACCTGTGGGAACTGCTCCTGAGCACAGCTGTGCTTACATCCAGACCTTTTGTACTGATTGAAATCATGGCACTATGCTGAAGGTAAGAGTGGGTCAGAGTTGTTATTTCTAATTATCACAATTATAAACTAATGATAGACCAGTCACTAGTAAAAAGAATTGCTTTCATTTATGGGAAGCAAATTTAGCTTGTGGTGCAGTGTTTTGGCAACAAGAGGAGTGCTTTGGAATTCAGTCGCTGTCACAGACATGAAAGCAAAGGACTCAGCTGAAAAGGAGAATGTAAAAGGTTTAAAGTGATTGCAATAATACTGTTCTCTTGTATGTATCAGATTCTGCACTTACTTAAATTAGCAGTGCAGTCACAAATCTGGACCAGGCATTTAGCATGATCACTTAGCATCAGGCAATGCATAATGAAAGAAAAGAGAGATTTTAATGGGAAAACATTGTCACAAAAAGGTACCTACTCTGCTACTCTGCTTCATCACCTGGGAATAGACTTGGACTGTGTGTGCTGAAGAGGCCCTGGTGCATTCCTGAATGCCACTGGCACTGGTTATGTCAGAGAGTAGACAGGTGGGAATCATTCCTGAGACTGTGCCAGGAGGGAAAACAAGGCAGCACGTCTCTGCCTGTGCAGGAAGCCACTCTCCTGCTGCTGCAAGGGAGCCTTTACAGTTTACCTGATTTGTGTGTGTGCACATGTGATACCCTAAATTAAACCCTGTGTGCAACAGGGACGTGGTTGGAATCTCTTGTGATTTCCAGATCCCATATGGCTGTGTATGGGTTAATAATTGAAGTAAACTATCCACCAGCTCAGACTGAAGTCTAATGTAAACTGCAAAATTGTCAGTGACAAAGGTTCAATAGATCAACTTTCCTCCTTGGTGACATCTTTACAGCTTATTGCTTGAACACTCTTCTTTAACTGTGTGTAGGTGGCTGTGTAATTGGAAGTTTCTGTTGATGAAATGGAGGCATCTAGTTTAGTGCCTCTTTCTTTAAACCAACAATGCCAGTTCAGCTAACAGGAATGAATACAAGAAGCCATGAAAGGTAGCAAACAGGCTTTAAATACTCCGGGGAAGCAGATCTGGAGAAAAAGTAGCTAGGCTGCAATCACTGCAGAAGCTGTTAGCTTCAAGAGCAACTTGACTACTCCTGGACTCTTCTGGTTCCCCATGCAGAAAAGTTTTGCTTAATAGCCACCTTCCACACCTATCATCACAAAGGAAGAGAAGGGAAAACACCACTTTGAACATCAGAACAGTTATGTTGCATAAGGGTTACTGACTGGCATGTTTATTTATTATGAAATGTTCAAGATATTGTAAAACAATCCCTAGTCACTAAGATAATCACAACTGGCCTTGCAAAGTAATGCATCTCTTGGCACTCCGGGTTAACTCTCCTTGTGGCACGTCTTGTCCCGTGGTGCAGGAAAGGGCTTCTCTAAGGCTGACAAGAGCAGGAATGCTTGGGAGGCTTTGCTGGGGGCTGTGGCTACGCCGCCGTTCTTGCAGTTGGAGTTATAAGCAGAGAAATAGTTCATCCTGTAGAGCTCTGCTCGGCTCTTGCAGCAACCAAGCTTGCTCATCAGCAGAAAGAAATCCCTCCGAAATGCTTTGGTGAAAATGGCGTAGAGAAAGGGGTTTGCGCAGGAGTTCACGGGGTAAAATAAAACCAGCAGGATCTTGGAGTTGGTCACTGTGATGAGAGGAACTTTGAAGGCAGCGGATATGGCAAAAAAGGAGATGGGGGCCATGCAGGTGAAATCCGTGAAGATCAGTATTGCCATTCTCTTGGCGACCTTGGTGTCTTTATTGGCGGCTACCAGCTCTGGGTTCTGCACGGCGATGTAAATCTTGATGTAGCAAGCGCAAATGACAATGAAGGCGACAACATTCAGCACCAAGATCAGCAGGATGTAGGCTTGGGACAGGCCCGTTTCGATATCCATGGGCAAACAGATGCTGACCTTCATGTAGCTGCTGACCCCAAAGAGAGGCAGCACGGCTATGCCGATGGAGAACAGCCAGCCCCCGAGCATGATGGGCACGGCGTGCCGCAGCCGCAGCTTGCGGTCCAGCTGCATGGCGTAGGTGATGGTGTGCCAGCGCTCCAGGGTGATCACCGTCAGCGTGTACACCGACAGCTCGCTGGCAAACACCGTGAAGAAGCCGGCGGTGCTGCAGCCGCTGCCCGTCTGCCAGTCGATGGCGTGGTTGTAGTACTGGCCGCGGGTCTGGGCGTCCACGGAGGCGATCAGCAGCAGGTACAGCCCCATGCAGAAGTCGGCGAAGGAGAGGTTGCACATGAGGAAGCGGGGGACAGTGAGCTTGTAGTGGCTGGTCAGGAGAACCAGGAGCACGGTGAAATTGCCGGCGATGGCCAGGATGTTTATAAACCAGATCAGCACTCTGAGGAAGCCGTATCCCAGGATGTCTTCGCAGGGATTAAAGGCATCTGGTTCCGGAGTGCACGTGAGGACTTTAGGCTGACAGAAGTCATACTCAAAGTCAAAGCCGGCCATTTCGCTGTCATCGAAAATGGTTGAGTAGCTGTAGGGGGAACTTTCATCGTCTGTTGCAAAGGGGTGCGTGTTCCTCTCCCCTGACCACAGCAATGTGCTGTTGGAGTCATCCCTGAAACCATGAAAAAGCCACCCCCCCAAACAGAAGTGAATTATTTGTTACATGCTACTCGCGTTCCTTTGCAAAAGACAACAGATAACAGTGTTTTAAAACAGTGACTTCCTCCATGTGTTTCTACAGGGTGTTTACAAATAACAAAGCCTTGTAAGAATGCTTCGTGTTTGGGGAGCAGCCTTGGAGAGCAGCAGGGGTCACAGTCCCATCCACAGAAATGCTCTCTTATATAACTTGCTTATTTGCAAGTACTTCGCTTTTACTGCTTTGTGAAGGAGCCATCGTTCTCATGTTGCTGGCTGGCTGCAGTCCAAGCTACAGTAACACTTGGGCTGATGGATTACAGCTTTGATGCACAGAGGTTTCGCCAGCAGTTGTAGAAGCCATACCAAAATAACCTATGGATTTTAACAGTGCACCTTTGCTCCCCTTAGGAAAGGCACTTAGCAAACAAATTCCCGAGAATGTGTATGGCTTGGGAGGTGCTGAGGAATTTGCTGTTCACAGTATTGTAGGGCAAGGAGTGCACGGTTAACTAAATCACATTGATAGTTAGGAATTTATTAAATTTAGGCTGCACTCAATACCTAATAAAAAGTGTTGTGGGTTTTTAAGAAAGACTTCTAAAATCTCTAGGTCATCAAGAGTGTAGTGACAAGCCTACCAAAGGAGAAACGCTTTAAAAGCAAACACTGTCTTTTCTGGCACTTCCCTGCCATAACAGGTGCCTATTTCCCAACTTCCCAATCATCCTGACTGTGAGCGTTTGGTGGGCAACCACTCAGTCTGCAGTGTGAGACCTGGAAAATATCTCTATTGAGGACAACTCTTGAGAAAACTGGTAGCTTTAGGATAATTTAAATACATGCTTAAGCTTCCACATCTACTGAAGCATGTCCATTAAATGATATTTCTGGAGCAGGGCCTTAACTGGCAAATTAAACTGAGCTTCTTTTCAGCTATTCTTGTGGGGCAAATAACATCCCAAACTTGTTACCTAACTCTTCTCTCTATATGGAAATCTGCCCAATGTCTTGCATTTACTCGCCTGGCTCAAACTGGAAGAGCAGGGAATAGATTTGACTCTATTTACTCATAAAAATGATTGTGATTTTTTGAGAGGTTGTGTGAATGTGCTGCTATGTGCAAGCTGTATTTTTTAAAAAACTAATAAGAACTTGGGACTTTCAGATGATTTCTGCTGTGGTTCTGCAGCCATTAAGCCCATGAACCATAATCTTACTTTCATTTGCTTATTATAATGCCTGCTCAGAGAATTGCTGGGATTGGGATTTGCCAAAGCAAAAAGCTTCAAGAGCCAATAGGCTGGGCAGACTGTTTAATGCACAGCAGGAGTGCAACAGATGCTAATCCAAAAAAAGCAGACAGAGAAAACCAAATGGCAAGTGTAGGAGGCCTCACCAACCAGCAAACAAGATAATGTCCAAGGAAGTAATTATCCTAATGAATCAATCACATTCCAGATGTATTTAGCCATTGGAATTTTGTGACCATAACCTTGTTTCTTCTAGACTTTAGAATGCTTTGACGCCACGTCTGGGCTGCTAAGAAGTCCCAAGGTCTCCCATTTAGCGGCAGAGGGATGAAGAATAGCAAATCTTTAAACTTCTCCCTTAAAAGCTGGGTTACAGCCTGACATCCAGCACAGCCAACACAATAGTTTTGATATTAGCCTTTCTCATTGTCACACTGAGCACTGTCAAACAAAACTGTGATGATATGAAAAGACATGTTTAGACGGAATAAACCACTGGCATCGGGTCATCACACTTCTAGCTCAGGGACTCCATTCTACCATGGAAAACTATTGATATGCAGAGTTCTAATTATCCTTTCTGTAGGCCAAAAAAAGATTTTTCTTTTTAGTTAACAATTTAGTTAACTTTTTAGTTAACAATAGCATCTCTTCTTTGAATCACACCAAGAACTGCATTTATTTCTGGGAATGGAAAGTCTCCATGTAGGCCACTAACTTCTGTAAACATTTAATCATTGTTTTGAAATTTTTTCAGAATACAGAAGACAAAGTGGAATGAGTAAAGCTTGTGAAATCATGAAGGGTTTTTTAATTCCCCTTTCCTTTTGAACATCCAAATCTTGGTTTAATGATAGTAAAATTACCACTTGTGCTACTTGTAGGGGTGACTGAATTGGCAGGCAAAGGCCTGCTTAGTGAAGAAACATGCGAACAGCAGAAAGGGGAAGAGGTCTGCATTTGCTACTTCCATCCTCTCTGTGCAGAGAGGTACTTACAGCATTTCGTTATTCAGTTTCCTCATGGTGCTTTCACACTCCTTGGAGAAGTTGTCAAAAATGGAAAACAACAAATTCTGTCTGCAAGAGGGATGAGAAGAAAGTTAAGTTTTAGTTTGGATTTTGGCCAAAGCCTTGTCTTCTCTGCAAGGGATCTTCACAGACATGCGAGGTAAGCCAGCACTGGCCTCAAGGGAGCACAAAGGTTCCTGGGAAGTGGGAAGGAGAAGACTTCAAATACTGTGAAAATAGGATGTGTAAAGATGTGTAATGTGTGTAAGGATGGTCTTTCAGCTTGGTTAGTGTGTAGAATGTGTTTTTTTTTAATAGTGAAATAACTTGAACTTGAATTAAATGGTGTGTTTTGAAATATTGTATTGAAGTGGGCCAGATTCTCCATCAGGATGAATGGAAGCAGTTAGGCTGGCTTTTGGAGAAGTGCCTGTTAACAGCTGCTGGGAAACTGGCCTGGTGCAGAACCACAGAATGGGTCAGGTTGGGAGGGACCATGGTGAGGCATCTGGTGCAACCTCCCTGTGTCATTCTAGAGCACATTCCAGACAGTTCTGGAATATCCACTGTGAGGGAGACTCCATGCCCTCTCCATGCAACTCATTCCATTGCTTGGTTACCTGCACAGAAGGAAGTTCTTCCTCATATTCAGATGGAACTTCTTGTCCATCAGCTCCTGCCTGTTGCCTCTTGTCCTATTGCCCAGCACCACTGAGCGGAGCCTGCTCCAACCTCTGACACCCTCCCTCCGGATACTGACAGACTTTGATGAGGTTCCCTCTCAGTCAATTCTCCTTGGGGCTGAACAGCTCCAGCTCCCTCAGCCTTTCCTCATAAGAGAGATGCTCCAGTCCCTTGATCATGTTTGTAGCCCTCCATGGCTGAACAGCTCCAGCTCCCTCAGCCTTTCCTCATAAGAGAGATGCTCCAGTCCCTTGATCATGTTTGTAGCCCTCCATTGGACCTGCTCCAGCAGCTCCATGTCTTTCTTGTACTGAGGAGCCCAGGAATGGACACAGAACTCCTGATGTGCCTCACCAGGGCTGAGCAGAGGGGCAGGATGCACAGATCAACCTGCTGGCAATGCAGTTCCTAAAGCATCCCAGGACATGATTGGCCTTCTTGGTCATGAGGACACACTGCTGGCTCAGGGACAGGTCTGCAGAGCTGTTTTCCAGCTGTTTTCCAGCAGCTCAGCCCCAAGCCCATACTGGTGCTCTTCCAGGTGATGTGAATCTTCCCCAGATGACCCTATTTTAAAACTGTCTGGGATCCAGAGGTAGACTTTGCATGCTTGAAGTAAAGTAGTTTGAATAGTACAAGTTGAAAGATAATACATTTGGCAAAATCTATGGTTTTGAGGCTTTGAAAGTAGCAGCCAGGTACTCTACCAATGTGAAGAAATTGTTTTGTCTCTCCTCATTGCTGATACTGCTGATAGCAGAGAAGTCATTTCCTGATTTGCATGGGATTTTCTCCCCAGCAATTTACTAAGAAAACAGTCACTTAATACAGTGACTTAATAAGGCACACCTGTTTTTATAGACCATGCTCGTGCTGGAGAGTCAAGCACCCAGAAAATAATACAGTATCAGAAATTCACAGAATTCACAGAATGGCTAGGTTGGAAGAGACCTTCCAGATCATCAAATCCAACTCATGCCCTAACACCTCAACAAAACCATGGCAATGAGTGCCACATCCAGTCTTTTTTTAAACACATCCAGGGATGGTGACTCCACCATGCCCCCGGGCAGGCCATCCTTTATCACTCTTTCCGTGAAAAACTTTTTCCTAATATCCAACCTGTATTTCCCTTGACGCAGCTTGAGACTGTGACCTCTTGTTCTGTCAGTTGCTGCCTGGAGAAAGAGACTGGACCCCCACCTGACCACAACCACCTTTCAGGAAGTTGTAGGGAGTGATAAGGTCACCTCTGAGTCTCCTTTTCTCCAGGCTAAACACCCCCAGATCCCTCAGCCATTCCTTATAGGACTTGTGTTCCAAGCCCCACAGCAGCCTTGTTGCCCTCCTCTGGATGTACTCAAGCATCTCAATGTCCTTCCTAAACTGAGGGGCCAGAACTGGACACAGTACTGTCCACAGATAAATGTCGTTATCTTTATCAGAATAAATACCTTTTTTCTCTGCCAGAATTGCTCCTGTGTTTAATACACTCAGAGATGTGACCAGTGACTGAATCAGTTCATTAGCAATGGAAATGCTTGATTGTCAAGCAGTAGAATCTTTGTTCTGTTCTTGCAGAATCAAGAACTCCTTGGTAAAATGAGATAGGCAGAGAAAGCATAGATTAACCCCTAATTTTACCCTGAAGAATTGGAATCTACTCCTGCCTTTCCAGGACATCCCTGAAGTGAAGGTGGGAGTGACACGGATCAGGCCTCTCACAACTGCCTGCTCAGTACATAATTTCTGTGGCCTTCATTTGAGATGGACCAGAAATGAGACACCTTCATGGCTCAAACTAAACTCATTTGGGGTTGCTTTGGCTGCCTAAAGCCACCTGGGGCTTGGTTTCTTTGAAACATAAATGCTGAAAAATGAGCTCCAGTTGTCTTGGATTAACTTCCCCAAGTTTGTGGATGCAAAGCTCTCCCTATGCCACGGTTTCCAGTTGTGGGGAGAACAATACTGTCTGTTACTTGAAATGGCTGGAACTAAACTGTGTAACCTCTCTCTGTAGGCTTGTGGCAGGTCCTATTTTTTTGGTGGGTAATTGAAAGCTTGCCCTTTCTACTATGTCATCATATCACCTGTATTAATTAAGCTAAAGGCTACAGGGGTTTAATTTTTTTTTTAATTAGGGCAACCAGTGCTTTTGATAAAGGTCTGTCTTCTGTGTGCCAGTAGGCTTTTAATTGAGATACCAAGAAAAATATAAGCTTTAAGCAAACTTAGAACAATGTTTCTGCTGGCAGATCCAGGGCACAGGATGGGATCCATTTCTGCTCTAAAATAGATGGACATAATTTTCCTGGCCTTAGCAGAGATCTGCTATTTCCTGCAAGGCCTTGCAATGGACCACAGCTTCCCTGTAACAGGAATAAAGATAATCAAACCCTGTGAGCTGAATAAAGCAGAATTGCCATTTTGGAGCTTCTGAAGCACCGCAGTACAGTAATATGCTCTTTGAACTTACTTTTCTGTCCTTAGATTTCGAAAAGCACAGCAGTGGCTGGGATATGTTAGGACAGCTTCCAGAAGACTGCTGAATTTATCCAGTGGTGGCAGCCTCTTTAATGAGTAAGATGACGTTGCATTTAAGACCTGAATGGCCTCAAGCCCGTAACTGGGCAGGGATTCCAGCGCTGTTGAAGAAATATCCCTGCGAAAGAAAGAGAGCATTCTCTTTTCTTTTCATCCCTATAAAAACACCACCAAAGCATGACAGTAGGTAACAGCAACTGGTTTGTTCACAAAGGTTCAGAAAGCCACTTCAGCACCTGATGCCCAGCTCAGAGACATGGTCTATGAAACTACAGAGCAGCAGGGTAAGAGCATCCCTGCTGCTCAGCAGCTCCAGCCAGGCAAGGAGCTCCCTTGGTCCTGGGGAGACTGAAACCCAGCACTCCAGGGGCTGTGTCCTGACCTTTCCATTTGAAATTCATGCATGGAGTGAGGGACACATCTTTAAGCCAGAGACAGAGAGAGAAGAAGGTGGGCAACAGTGACTCTCCAGCCACCTAACAGGTAGGACACCCTCCTTGCTTTCTGCTTGGCTCTGAAGGGCTGTTCTAGGTGCTGTAATTAAATGGCTATTAATTAAAACCCAAAGTTAATCTGCCATTCTCGCCAACACAAACTTAAGCAGTTTGGCTTACAGTAACTGCAGGGGAGCTGTTTGTGTGAAAAAAGTCCATCAGTAACTAAGGATTTTCAGAGTCAGGACATTAAACTAAGGAAAAAAAAAGGCCCACAATTCTGAAAGTGTTATCAGTAATGCCATGTTTCATAAAGCATCAATAAAAGGCACAAAAAAGGGCATGTGCAGCACAGAGTGCTAGTTACAGAGCCACACTGTGTTTTATTGCATGGAGTTAGAGCCAGGGCAGCCCTCCAGTAAGTCCTTGATTAATAAATCATAAGGATGATAATAATGAGTTTTATTCAGCATGAGCTTACAGCGTGCAATCAACTGGTTCACTTTTATAAACAAATTCTAAACCAACATATATTGCCAAAACATATCCATCCTACCAAAGGACAAGTTAGTTTACAATGTCAGAATACAAGACACAGGAATAGGATCAGGAGGATCTGACACAAATAAAGCAAAAACCAAAATGTCTAAGAGGTATAGATGAATGCCAACACTAGAAGTGATACATGTTTGCCAGGGTGCAAACTCCTTTCACTCTGTAATTTCATGACATCTTGTTGATGTTTCCACTTTGTACATAGAGAGTGAGAGATCAAATCTCCTTCCAGGCTCGAGGCCTGCTGTGGTGGCACAGCTCTGGTGGCACAGTGCAGTGCTCACAGGACACTCAGGTGATGGAGCTGTGGATACTTACAGGACATCTGGCCCTGTGGCCCCTCTCAGGGCATCGTTGTGTATCCGCCTGAGGTTCTTGTTGTCCTTCAGGATTCTGTGGAACCAAAAATGAACTCTCTTTACATCTGTATTTTACAAAACACTTTTTTGGTTTCTTCTTCACACCTGTTTCAATTCTTTCTCCCACCATAGCAGTGGTTGTTGCACTGCCTGGCTGGGGAATGCTTATATTTCCCATTTGACCTTTATTTCCTCTGCTGCCATCAGATCATTATCATCTACACTTAAATCTGATAAATTCCAAATTCTTCTGACTTAAACCAGGAACAACCAGGCTGGTTCTTTCACTATCATAGCAAATATACATTTTGCCCAAACCAAGAGACTAGTCTCCCAGCGTGTGAAAGGGATTAAAAACTACTGATGTTTCCAGACATAAACTGTAGATTCCTTAGTCTGGGATACTGTTTCAAGTTTTTACACTAATTTATGAAATTTTCTTAAGAATTATGAGCTTTTCTCACAAAATCTGTGCTATTTTAAGGGATGTTGTTTCAGAAAAATCAGAGCTGCAGGGTTAACAACTGAGTCACACTGACACTGAAAGATGCAGTTTTCTCATGGGTATTGGGAAACAGAAAACACAGCCAGCTAAACTGAAGGAAGAGCCTCTGACTGTATTTAAATTGTTATTTACTGTTTAAATTACTGAAGAGAGATAGCATACTCACAATTGATTTAGCTTTGTCCCATTGAAGGCATGGCTGTGGATATCTTCAAATCCATTTTTATACAACTTGCTGGAGATTAAATAAACATAAGGGAAGAAGATTTGGAAAAGGTGAGGTTACGTTATGTACTACAAGTTTCCAAACTCGGAGCTGCATTCATTTCAATGATTAGAGGCTCTGCTTATAAAGAATGAAGGTAACTATAGCTCTTACATGAAGAAAGATGCAGTTTAAATTCTCTAACCTCCTTCCTGTTTAGCTGCTGAAGAGAACTTCTGCTGAGGTACAGATCCTCTCCCTGCTGAAGGGCTTCCCTGTGCCTACCTGGGACTGAGATCCAGGAACAGGACATCAGTCCAGGTAAACTCCTGGCAGGCAGACAACAGCCTGGAGGCAGAAGAAAACCTGGATTTTGTGGTGTCAGCAGGTGCAGATGGAAGACTGCAAGGCCTAGAGATGTGTCAGGTGGAAAGCAACTGTAAAGCCTGGAGGGAGCTGCTAGATTGCAGATCCTCTATGGACAGATATATCTTCCAAGAGACAGTTTCTCAGAGAAGCAGGGCTGAGTTGTACATCAGCAGCAGTTAGTGAGTTATCAGTTTCTCCAAAGTGCTGCTTGAAAGCCAAGCTTGATTTGTGCTGTGGAGCCTTGCTGTCCCCTGCACTGCACAGGGACACTGGATGCCACCCTGCTTCCTGATTCCCCACCCTGGGGCAGGACACCTAAAGCCTGGGCTCTGCTACACCTCAAGTCCTTAGGAGATATAACCTATCTGTCCAATAATATCTGTTTGTGATATTAAATTAATGTATCCAATAGAAATTCAATATAGCCACTTGTATATATTATTTTTTTTAATATTAAGCCCTCCTAGAAAACCTGGAACTGTTTATGAATTAAACATTTCTGTTGCTTTTTCCACTTGCTTTTAGGATAGCACAAAATGGCCCTATGAAACCTGCTCCCAAGTGCTCAAGTATGGGGAGCACCTGACTCCATTTCATAGCCAGTACCTACCTCAGCACAATGATGAAATTGGTGAGAGCCTTAAAGACCATGAAAATTTGTGGGATCAATTTCCCAATCCACAAGAAACGTTAGCTGCTGGAAAGGCTAAATTAGCTATTTGCAGTGCAAAGTATGACTGCAGGGTGACTTTACACCTCTATAGATTACTTGTGTTTCACCAGACCAAGAGGAATTACTCCACCTAATTACAACTAGCCACATGGGGTGGAGTTAACATGTAGCTCTACTATTAGGAAGCTGCTGATAATTCTTTTCTTCTCGTGGTGAACCCCCAGTCACAAAAGGATGGGAGAAAAATGACTGTTGGCTGCTTCCTGACTTAGACTCTCTCCCATTTAATACACTTTAGGGTTACAGCAAAGACTTTAAGCACCTTTCTCCATCTCTTTTATGTTCATTTTCTTGCACCATTAGCAGAATCATAATTTTGCTGAAGTTATTTTGAGAACTTGTTGGGAAGAAAGAGGCTCATAAGATGAAATGATGCACTAATCCAAGCAATTGCTCCTCTTTAGCATCGTGTAGGAGTGGCATTCAGTCACATTTATGCCCAGTTCCTCTCTCATTTCCAGAAGGTATTGGTCAATACATAAAATCTGGGTTAAAATTACTGTCATGCTGGCACATCAGCCTGATCAAGAGCCCACCAGCTGCAGTTCCTGCTCATGTGCACACCTCCTTTGCAGGTGGAAATACCCATGGAGTTTTGGGCAGGGTTTCCACTGGATGTGTACTGGAGCCTGGCCCCCAAAGGCTGCCTTCACTGGGCTCCCCTGGGGCTTGTGGCTACCACACCAAGTGGGTGCCTGCTGCTGCTGTCTATGGCTCAAAGGGTCCCTGGGAAACCCAAATTTTGGCCACATCCTGCCAAGAGGCTCAGCTTGTGAATTCTCCTCTTCCAGCACTATGTGGAAGTTTTTCTAAAGACAAGTGAGCTGTGAAATCCATACAGAGTCCTTGCTGTGCTGGCAGAGGACATCCCACCTTGGCTTTCTGCTTCTTTCTGTGGTTCTCAGGTGGGGCATCTCACAGCATCAAACCCACCCACCTGACAAGGGGCTGGAGCAATGAACCCACTGTTGGCTAAAAGGAAAGTCTTGGGAATGGAGACTCATAAGAAAGTAAGTTGAGGCAAAAGAAATCAGGGTAAGAAGCAGTGTCTGTAGTTTGCACCAATTTCTTCCGTGTCTCCATCCCTCCTCTTCAGAGGGACCCTGTGCAGCTGAAGCTCAGCTCCCTCGGACTCCTTGGTACCTGAAAGCACTGTTTCAAGAAACTGCATCCCTGAGGTAAGAACAGAGACTTTGGCCTCCAGTGCAGTTTTTGTGGTTTATATCTTGATGGTATTTTTAAAAACATCATTGCATGGAAGATGATGATTTAGATCCCTGGTCCTATTTTCTTTCCTAACTGAAATTATCTCTTGGATAAAACTCCGCTCTCCATCTTGAAGAACATCCCTATGTTTCTTAGGCATTTAAAATTCAACACACAATACATATATATATTATGGGGCTTAATGTCAAGATTTTCATGAAGTCAGCCCACTTCCCTCAAGCAGAAGTGTTATCCTTGCAGAAGGAACTGGAGCTAGGATTATTTTACTCACAGTGTCAGTGATTCATTGTTCATCCCTTGGAAAGCATTTTGTGGTATAATTGTCATACGCAAGTTATCGCAGAGCTCCCTTTGGAAGGAAAGAAAAAAGGTATTTTTGTCAGTGACTCAGGAACAAGATGGAAAACACTCGCAGCTGGGTTAGGATGGGTCTCTACTTACAAAATAAAATGAGCTTCCAGTGAGAAGATCTGTGTCAGGTCTGGAAATTGTCTTATTCCAGTGTTACAAATGCTCCTAGAGAAAAGCATAACTCCTATTTATTGAAGAAAATATTACCAGAGTGGATGCAACAAGAAGCCGACTTGGTAGGTCTAAGTTTAACACTTTAAAAAGTGACTGACAAATCTAATTTTTTTAAGTAGGCTCCAAAGGTATTTGTAAGGCCTGTAGAAATCAAGTTTTTAGAATTCTCAAGCAATGTCTTAGAGGAGCAGCATATGTTCTCACTACATTAAGCATGAGGGAGAGATTTTAGTTACATCTTTTGTTTAGTACTCTGTTATTCTGAAAGCTTTATTCTAGAAATAGGCACTTACCAGAACTACTTTGCAGACTTCTGTTTTGTCCATCACTGCCCTGGCCTTGTACAATGAAAGACCTCACTATTGGCTAACTCCAGGTTAAAGCTATTGTAAACAATGTACGTACTTCTAGAATACTGTAATGCATGAAAAACCTTTTTCCTTACACTCCTTAATTTGATTTGTCAACTCCTTTGGAGAAGAAAATAAAGTAAACAGAAGTTCTTTCTTACAAGTATTTTAGCCTTGGAAGATTTCTGAAAGCTCCATCCTCAATGTGCAACAGGTTTTTTGTGTTCAGGATTAATCTGCAATAAGGGAAAATATTTCAGTATTATAATCAATATAGGTTTGGGAGGGCCCTGAGTTTTTACTTGCGATTTATTTTCTCAGAAAACAGCCTGCAAATATGCTGCTGGATGCATTTTGAGGCACTGTTGGTAAAAAAAAAAAAATGGCCTGCAAGTTTTAGGCAGACAACAAAAGATAACACTGCCTGAATGCTTGTGGTTCTCTGAGCCGGTCTGGTTTGGATATCCTGGTCACTGATATCCAAATCCAAATGTCCACTGATATTTGGGCTTGGATGTGGGGCCAAGCCTGGAACTGAGTGTGTGTGTGTGCCTGGTCCTTGCTCCACAATCAGATCCCTTCAAATCACCCCTCATTCCCATTACATTACTGATGGTCTTCCTAGCAAGGGAAGGCAGTTCCTCACATAGTTTAACCTCTTAGGAGCACCATGGATTCCTTAGAGCTGTGGTTGGTAGGAGTGGATCAGCAGAAACTGGGGGAGAAGTGTGTGAGAAGTCCTGTTTGCTGGTGATCACTCAAAAAAACAGGCAGATCTCAAAATCAAGGAGCACTTTCTGCAGCTGACCTATCTGGTAAAGCTCTGTTTGCCCTAAAGGCCAATGATTGTAGCACAGCTCCCTCCCAGTGGATTACTTACAAAATCCAAAGGTTTTAGCATGTGAAGTGGCAAGGAGAGTTGAAATTCAAGGATGCCATTGAACTCACTACCCTGATCATCCCTTGAATGTGGACTTGAGTTCAGCTTGGGACATCAAGCCCTTGCAATGTGAGTCCTGTACAGCATTCAAGATTCAAGGAGGTTTTCTTGCCAGCTTCCTGTAGCTCTTTAATGGTCTTGCTTAGCTTTTGGGTTTTGGAAGACAGGCATAAGACAAGCTATTCATAACTTGTAGGTGAATGCATAGGGTCAAATCTTTCATTCCTTCCTTAAACACACTACTGATTCTAGTGGAAGCTGGACTCAGTCAGAGGTTGACTAATCTGTATCCCTTGCTTGTGTGAGTAACTGGCTTCAGTGATGTTCACATATTTAAAAAAAAAAAAAAAAAAGAGATGAATTTGTCCTCACTCAGTTGCACAATTTTCAGCCACTCACTGGTCATGCTGTGCAAAAAAGGCAGTAATGAGATACTGAATCAGATTTAGAGTTTCCAATTTCACTAAATATTTCAGAGCATTTTCCTAGTCATTGCTTTTAACTCTCTCTCAGATGCCTGTGCTATGCAGGTCAAGTTTAAAATCAGTGCATGTTCTGTTTGAGTAATATTTTAGTGCTCCACAGAAGAGCTATGCATACTAAGCAGCTGTATTTAAATAATGTAGGGCTTTGAAAATGGCATCTTCAAAAAGAAAGATTTTTCTCATCTATTGTCATCTCAAATTATTTCCCCACTTAGAAAATCTGACAGTGCCAGAGCTTCACTCCTGCCACTGAGCTCAGTGAAAGCAGTGGGACTCTGTGCAGGGATGTCTCTGCATGAGCTACATCTCCAAGGCCAGGCCTTACAGAGTGCTCACTATTTCATACAGTACTTTGGAGGGAAATGTTTCTCATCATAGATCTCAATCAGAGCCAATCAAAGTAACAGAGACAGATTTGGTCCAGGAATGCTTCTCTGCAGACTGTTTAGTCCTTGATGATCCGAAATCACAACACTGATGCATTTTTTTAACTGATGCTCACATTTCAGACAAGGTGGGAAGGCTGTCAAAGGCACTCGCTTCAATTCTCTCCAGGGAGTCGCTCTGAGAGATTTCACTACAATGAAAACAGCAGACACAAAGCAACACATTACCAGAACAGACCCCAGCAATTGGCTTTCCACTCTATTTCCTCCTTTTATGCACACTTGTTCAACCCCTCCCATCAGTCTTGTCTGTGCCTCACCTCAGACATCCTGGCAGGCCGGGGTTTGAGAGAGGACCAGCCTTTTCTGTCTTGGCAAAAGGGAAAGCCAGCCCTTAGGAATGAGTACTGCTGCAACAGCCAACCTCCATTTCCTCAGGAAATTGCAGGTAAGCTAGAGACTGAGGGCCAGAACTAATGTGAACAGAGTGAGCCCAAGCCTTGTGAGCCTTTTCCTCCCTCCAATCGTTGGTTCTGCTTAGCGAATTTATTTGTGGGGTGAGGACATGGATAATGTTCACGGTGCTTCATATGATATTATCAAGCCAGAACTATGGTCATCTAATCCACAGATGAGGAAATACACAGATATGGATTCAGCACACTTTACGAACAAGTTTTGAATTTAAATGCCATTTTCATTACATGTATGCAAACTGAAAGGAAGTGGCTCTTTTCATCATGACACAGACCAACATGACTGTATTTGGTGGCATTCTCCACTAAATTGTGGATTCTGATGTACAGATGCTCCTATTCCACATGTGTACTCAAGATTAATCAATAATGACATAGAAAAACAAAATCCACTTATTAAATGCTTGTTAGATTAAGATCTAAGAGGCTATGCAAAACTGAGTCCTGAAAGTAAATAGTATACATTGTTGCATATCTAAGGGAAAGATCTTCAAAATTTCTCAACTGAATTGACTAGAAGGGCACCCAAAGTAAACCTAAGATTATACACTCTGAAGAAAAAATACTTTCCAAACAACTGGAATGTGTCTACACTGTCAGAGTCAGTATTGTCACAGTCCTGAGTGTTAGTTTAATTCAATTACAATTATGAGAAGACAACTCTATTGGTGATACAAAATCTCTTAGACTAGAATTAATTCTGTGTTTCATTTGTAGTGGCAAAGGGGGATGCACACTAGAAATCACACAGTTAATGTGTCTAGGTGTCTTAAAGAATTATCAAGGATTTTTTTCATCATCATAATTCAGTGAGAATATTATTTTTGGTATTGCACTGGTTACTTGTAAATGAAAGATGGATGTAGAGTAAGTGTCCTGCTGGGTACCTGATCCTCAGAGATTCACAGGCTGGGAGGGATCAGTGCCTACTCATGTAATTTTTTGGGGTCTGAAACATGGTTCTTCCATGGGATCCTCCCTGTCAGCCACAGTTTTTCCATTTACACATATTGGAATGACTTATAGCATGAGAATAATTTATCATCTTTCAGAGAGTGATGTGTTGCCAAATATCTGACTCAGAGATTTATAATTATAAAATATGCATTTTTCAAAATAGCACTAAATCTCAGTAAAATTATGAAGTGTTATACAAACTAGCTTCAGAAAAATACATTGATTCACACACAGTTAATTTGGAGAGATTCATTAAAAGCACATAAAAAGGTCAATTAAATACCTGTTATGGAAGGGAAAATGTCCAAGAAAAAACCATTCTTTGTGGAGAATATGATATGTGTACAGTTTGAGAGTAGCTTCAAGTCATACAGGTAGGAGAAATTTTGCAGATTTAAGTTGGCCTCCAGTGTGAAAATGATTAAGTTCTCATTAAACGTTCAGATGCAAGTGAATGCAAGAATACAGCACCACTGGATTCTGCATTAATACTGTATTGCACTTGGGTATGTGCAGCAGAGAAGTACAAAGAGTGCACCTTGAAAAGAAAGCAGCATCCTCTGTGCTGCTGCTTGGGTTCTGGGGGAGGTCATTCCTCTGCTCTTTACTGCACTGCTGTGTCATCAGCTTTGTCCTTTAGAGGCCACTCAATGCAGACAAAATAAAAAATAATAAATAATGGAGACTCAAGCATGCCATTTCAGCTGGAATAACAGCAGAAATGAGGGCAAGAGGGATGAGAAGAGCCTTATGGTCTGAATCTTTGATGGAAAATAGGTACAATGCTGAGGGTCGAGAAGCAACGCAGACCAGGTGTGCAGAATTACAGCACATGTAAACTGAAAGATCAAAGAAAGGGCTCAGTCCCACTGAACCCCTGCCAAGCTTCTCTCTCACTGCAAAATGCTGAAGAAATGTCTTATTTGGGTCTTCTATAAATGTATAACCACAGAGTGCCATGTCTGTCATTGCAGAGGTAGTGTTTGATGATAGAAATCTATCTTTTCTGCTAATCAAATGCTTCTCTCATCACTTACTAAGCTGTATCCAGTTGTCTCTGACATGATTAATATTTCATTACTTGATCTTTAAATGGCTGTTAAAAATCACACATTTTCAAAGGATCTTTCATATACTGTTTACATGAAAGGAACGCTATGTTTATCCTTCCCCTGTGTATTTTTTAATCAAGTGTATTAGCCACATATTTTTACATTATTACAAAAGGATGATTTTTGTATGAAATTAAGAAAAGGCTATGGAAAATATTGACAACTTACATGATGAAGGCATCCTGAAGTCCTTCAAATGCATGTGATGGAATTACCTTTACAGGGAGATGAGTAAATGATCTGAAAAAAAAAAAAGAAGAGAGGGAGGAAAGGGTTGTAAGGCATGGGGTTTCCTTGTTTATAATTGTACCATTATAGTAGGGAGAAAACCAATAAAGCATAATGCCACCTTATTTTGCTCACAGGTCTCTGTACCTCTGGGGCCTATCAATTTGTCATTGATCTTCATTAAATGGAATTCAAAAGATATTGGGTCAGTTCCTCAACAGCATAAATTTGAGAGTAATCGCCATCAAATCAATAATAATCATAACCTATTAAGTAAATTTATAGCCTGATGAAAGTAGGCTGCTACATTCACAGTTAAAGAAGCTACAGGCTATTTAAAGTTAGATCCTCAGAAGAAGTGGCTTTAATGTAAAGCTTTCTCTATTAAAACAGTATATTTGTGTTTGCTGCACCATGTTCTCCTCCTAGCAATATCCCCGTAATGTTGCAGTGTGGCATCATGAATGTGGCTGGGAACAAAGTGTAAAAGAACTTAAAACCAGGCTGGTGTCATGGAATTAATTTTTTACATAAATTGCATCAGTGTGGTTAGTTGATTCAAAGCAAGTGTGGATTTTATTTTTTAATTTTTTAGTTTCTCTGATTGAGAAATTAACAATGGTGTGGGAGACAGAGCCACATTTTCCCACTTTCCACATCTGAACCACAGTACTTTTACCAGCCAATTTATCTATCCATGACCACACTGTCCCTGATAACGGCAATAGGAAAATATTTAACATATTTCAAACTGTTATCTCTGTGAAAACAGATAATTGCTCCATTATGCTTTAGAATGACAAATATCTAGGCAGAGACATTTGTTTCCCATCCTTAAACTCACCCCTCAAGGCTTTTTTGACGGAGATGTTTCTGTGCTATCCAAATAACCTGCTTTTTTTTCATTGTTTTCATAATCCTTTGCATGAAGAAATATGTTTATTACTGTCAATATTTTTGTTAAATGTTCATCAAGTTTTATATATATATGTATATATTTTTATATATTTTAAAATGCCATACCTACACATTATAAAGGCAGGCTGTCATACATACTGTGTCTAGGGGATGTGTCTACAAATCTGGATGTACCAAGGAGCCTGGAAGTCACTTCTTAGCTATGTTCCAAGAAGTCTGTACAATTTGAAGCAAATCATTTCGTTCCCTTGGACCTTGTTTCCCTGTCAGTAAACTGAGAATAACAATGCTTCCCTACCCAACAAGGGTGATATAAGGATATATATGTTTGTCATGCCATTGTGATTGGGTCATACCTGTCTCTAGATTGATGCTGGCATGTTTTGCTGTTTGTGAGGTTTGGTTAAATCAGAAATGAAACTAAGTCATGCAGCTTGAAGAATGTATTTTTTCCCCTGAAGGGTAGAGACAGCTAGAAGTAATTTGCTTCCTGTAAACTGTAGGTTTTAACACCCTGGGCCAAAAGGAAAAGAACTTCAGGAAGAAGCAATAAGTAGAAGCTGCAAAATTCCTGCTCCATAATCCTGTAACTGCACCACAGCTCAGGCTGCTTGGAAAACAAAGCATACCTTTTGTGAAACTGCTTGCAGAAACAAAGGAAATGGAAATGTGACTGTAGGTGCAAAACATAAAACCAAATCTTGGCTTTCAATTACATCAGGCCATGAGCATGTGACATGCTGGTGGGTGAGCAGTGTGCTGGTTGTAATGGCACTGGCTTGGAGTGAGAGGTGATGGTCTTCAAGGTCCTTTTCAACCCAAACCACTCTAGGATTCTATGAATATTTATTGAGCAACCCCAGCTCTCTCAGCCTGTCTCTTTAGGAGAGTCACTCCGTCCCACTGAGCATTTTTGTGGCCTCCTCTGGACTTGCTCCAGCAGGTCCACATCTTTCTTATGCTGGAAGCCCTTGAGCTGGATGCAGCTTTCCAGGTGGGTTCTCACAAGAGCAGAGTAGAAGGGGAGAATCCCCTCCCTCTCCCTGCTGCCTGTGCTGCTTTGGATGCAGCCCAGAATACCACTGGCTTTCTGGACTGCCAGCACACATTGATGGCTCATGTCCAAGCTCCCATTCACCAGCACCCCCAAGTCCCTCTCAGGGCTGCTCTCAATCCATTCTCTGCCCAGCCTGTATTTGTGCTTAGGATTGCCCTGGCCCACATGCAGGACCTTGCACTTGGCCTTGCTGAACTCCGTGAGGTTTGCACAGTCTCAAGGCCTTGAGCCTCTCCCACCTCTCAAGGTCCCTCCCCTCCAGAGTGCTGATCCCACCTCACAGCTCGGTGTCATCCCCAAACCTGCAGAGAATGAGCTCTGTCCCACTGCCCCTGCTGCCAACAGATGTAAATCAGAGCTGCTCCCAGTATGACCCCAGAGGAATGTCACTTGTCACTGCTCTCCATTCAGACATTGAGACATTGAGTAACTAAGCACAACCACCCAGCCAACTCCTTATCCACCAAGTGGCACACCCATCAAACCCATCTCTCTCCAATTTTAACACAAGGATGTAATGCAGGCCAGTGTCAAATGCTTTGCACAAGTCCAGGTATCATCCACTACTGCTGTTACCCCATCCTAGAAGGCCACCCAATTTGTCAGGCAAAAGACATGCCCTTAATGAAGTCACATTGGCTGTCACCAATCACCTCCTTAGTTTCCATGTGCCTTTGCATGGCTTCCAGGAGGAACTCTTCCCAGATCTTGCCAGGCATGAAGGTGAGACTGAGTGGCATGTATTTCTTTGGGTATTCCTCACTTCCCTCTCTAAAAATGGGGGTTGTTTCCCCTTTTCTTAATTCCATCAGGGCATTAGCTTTCCTAACCTGATCCCACCTGCTTAATTTTTCTGTGTTTCTCCCAGGCTACCTGTACCTACTTCCACCCTCTAGTCCTTTTTGTGTTTGAGTTTGTCCAGGAGTTCCTTGCAGGAGTTCCATGCAGGCCTCTTGGTGATATTTGCCTGACTTCCTCTTTGTTGGGATGTATCACTCTTGAGCCTGGAGCTGATCTCTGAATATCAGCCAGCCTTCTTGTGCCCCTTTTCCCTCCAAGGCTTTTTCCTTGGGACTCTGCCAAGCAGGTACCTGAAAAGACCAAAGGCTACTGAAGTCAGGGGTAATGAGCTTGCTGGGCACCCTGCTCGCTGTCCTGAGATCCTCAAACTCCATCATTTATGGTCCTGGCAGCCAAGGCTACCCTTGGGCTTCACATTCCCTACCAGCTGCTCTTTGTTGGTGAGAACAAGGCCCACACTGCACCTCTCCTTCTTGGCTCCTCTATCACTTGGAGACAGAAGTTACCATCAAAGGGTTCCAGGAACCTCTTGGACTGCATATGGCCTGCTGCAGTTGCAGTCCCCTCTGAGGATCAGGAATTGGGAATGTGAGGCTGTTCCTCTCTGTCTGTAGATGTCTCACCTGCTCAGTCTTCCTGGTAGGGTGGCCTGTTCAGATTTCTTTCTGACAGCACTCAGATTGTGAAACTCAGATATGGCCATTCAGCTGAAGAAGCTTGTGACAAAAAATGTTTTTACAAAGCTACAAAGATTTTATACATCTAACTTGCCCACACTGCTGGTCTGACTTCTGTAGCTCATGAAAGGAGGGATACAACCATCTTTAATACAAGTTGCCTGCACTGTTTTGAAGACTATTGTTTGCACTTTTAAGAAAACCTGTAAAGTTTCTTTCATATCTAGTGCATCATAACTCACTGCTGTCATTCAGTGCTGACAATTCTGTGGCTCCACAGAATTGCAGGACTTCTCATTCTTGGAAAAAGACAGAAAGAAGTGGAGAACCAGCCAGGCTTCCTGGCATCCAGCAGCCCTTGGCATTTCTATGCTATTGAGATTGGTTTTCAAGGTACATAATTCCAGGCAGTAAGGTTTGAAATGGGCAAGCTAAATGTGTTTAAGGCTATTTGGGAGCATTGGAAAAGACAGGAACTGCCACCACATAGTCTCGAGCTCCAAGAAAACCTTTTGAGAGCTCTGGGTGCCTCAGGAGCTCAGGACCACTTGCAGTCCTGAGGAGGAGTCAAAGCCCAAGCCCACTGACACTGCTGGAGGAAATAGCTGTATTACAGAACTGACCTTTTGCAAAAGGTGTTTAATTGAACTGATAAATAATAATAACATAAAAAGCACAATAGCAATAGGTATGAATGAGTTATTCAATGATAGTAGCTGGATAGGTTGTTATAATTATAATTTTAATATGTCTATTTTATAGGATTGTATTTTTAATGCCCAATGGGTGGACGCATAAGGTAAACTCTTGTTGGTAAGCCTTTTAATCTGTAGCATCTTTAAACTTGGGAGGATTGGGAATATTGATTGAAACTATGGCTGAAAACCCACTATTTTCCTAGGATTTTCATCAGCTTCTAGGGGGGCAGTGTAAGGGGTTGGCATTGACTTTTAAAATTGGGCATTACGTACCTGAACTGTGATATCTCACACAAGCACCCAAAGAGCATTTTTCACAAGGTGATGATGGGTGATATAATCTCCTATGGAAGACACTTTGTCCCTGAAACTGAATTCTTTTGACTATCTCAAAGAGCCAAATATGCCCACAATGAAGACATGATAGAACTGTCTACTTCTTCAGGCTTTTGCCACAAAGTTTTGTATTTGATATTTTGTAATTTGGTGCCTCATCACATGTCACTCATCCACCTGCAGAAGCTCTGCACACAGGGGCACTCATTCAGGTACAGTAAAGTGAACCTCACCACGAAATGAAGTTTTTGAAGAGGCAAAAATATCTTAAGTAATCCAATGCCCATTGCTGCACAGCTGGAGTTGGGTGCCTATCCAACTAAACTTTGCTTAAAACCCCAAAAGTACATATGAGATTTCAGAAGAAGGAAAATCATGTTTTGTTTCAAAACATAATGACGTATTAAAGATTATTTTTCTGCTGAGATGAAGAGGACATATAGCTGCTGTAGCCAAAGGGCATTCAAAGGTGCGAGAATAATGAAGGTTCTGTAGCGTTTGTGCTAACTTTTGTAATGTCCACACTGAAAACAGGAACTTGAGAAAAATATGGTCAATTCAGGACTGTATAAACCCCATAATTCTGCAACCTGTCAGAAGCCTAATAATTTTGAAAAAAGTTTTTTTAGCAATAATGTGACACGGCCAGGATAACTCAGGTCAAGAAAAATGGCTGAAATTTCCCTATGGGATATATAATACAGATATAACAAAGTATCAAAAATACATTTGGAAGCACAGATCATTACAGTATCAGATTTTAGATATAGCTGGAGTTAAATATTGGAGCTTATTTTCTTGACTGACCATACAATTAAGAAGGACTTTTCTGAGGTCTGCTTTCTGTGTTATAGCGGCAGTGATGGAAGGGTGTGGGTACCCCAGGAACTCTGCTGGAACAACCTAAACCAGCATTTCCCCCCCTCCCCAAATTATTAATGCACTTGCAAGCATCACACTGTGATTCCCCTGGTGCAGATGTGGTTATGAGGTGACAAAATTAACATGCTCTTGCTTTCTCTCTCATACAGAGAGCTGTGCAGGGGAAGAAGGGAGCTAGGAGGACTGGGATTGTATGGAAAGAGAGGCAGTCAGCACTAACAAAGCTCCAAAAACTCTATGAATAAGGGAGAGGGGAAGACTACAGCTAAATGGATAAGAAGAAACTGGTATGAAATGAAAGGAAGACATGAAAGAAAAGTAAGAGAGGTTGAATAACAACTAAACAAAAGAGTGAGAATACATGTACACCTGCAGGGTTAGCGACTACATCCATTAATTGTAATTGTATAATGAATGCAAGCTTTCTATTAAAAAATACAAAGAAGTGGAAATTTTAATAGCATAGGTTCAAGTTCAATATAAATCGGGTTGGAAGCAGGAGCTGGACATGTCTGTTAAAGACAGGGATTATTATTTTTTTTTTTACCTCTAAGTATAAATATTTTCTCTAGGAATATTGACCTAAATCTCAGTTGAACTGTTTTCTGACGATAAAGTTGGTTTCTACAGCCAACCCAACAGTGGGACTTTGTGTACAATCATCAGAATTAAATGTTCTATTGAAGGTAGAAAGGAAGATTTTTTTTCTCTTCTTTTAGTCCATTACCTAGCCCTGTTGCTCTCAGTGAGGCAGAACTGGCAGCAGCCATAAAACCATTATCTGTCCTAACGTGATCACTGAGATTGAGATGTGGTTTCTTCTTGGGGTGACAGATGGAAAAAGGAGGAATAAAAGATAAAACCAAAACAGAGAAAGAATAAAATCCCGTACTTTAAGGGCTCTTGATAACCTCTCTGGGCTGTGATGTGCACTGTTCTAATAAACATGCTTAGCCCACTGCCTGCTCTGCATGTGCTGTGAATACTGGGGAAGAAACGTGATAGGAGAATCTCCTGTTCCTTCTGCTTTCTCTGGCACTGAGGTAACACAGGAAAATAGGGAGAGAACAAATCCAGGAACACAGAATTTTCTAGAATCTCTGACTTTGGAGGAATGGTTCACATGGCTCTAGATTATTACAAATTAGGTTTTCTTGCTCCTATCCATTCTTGAGCTAGGGAGAAAGGGAAGAGGAGATCAGGGTTAGTATCATCCCTAGGGAATTTCAAGACCAAGTTAAATTTACAAACAAGTCAGATGAAAATGGAAAACACAGGCTTTGTTACCAAAAGGGTCATAATATGAAAACCCCAGCTCAATTCACGCAGAGATAACCAAGGGATCCTGGAAATGGCAAGCATCATATCAGCTGCTCCTCTAATCCCATGTTTTGACACCATGATTGTTTAGATCAGGGCTGTAACTGAGCCAATAAACAACACAACCCTTGAATACCTACGTATATCAATTATTTGGTCTGGTCTCCTAGAGCATGAGCTTGGATTATGGTGCGTGAGTGGGGAAAGGGAATACCCATGATGCCTTTTTTAAAATTTAATCCTAATTCCCAGCAAAGAATTAAGCAGAAAGTTATGATGGACCACCCTGCAGAGATCTAAACAGCTGTCAAAACTCTCAGAAGCTTTTTTACTAAGAGTGGAGGAAAAGAAATTAATCAATAACTTGTCAATGAGCTGAACCTCAAGAAGATGCAATGAGCACAGTGAAGAGGATTTTGATGCTTCAGGACAGAGGGAAAATTAATCGCATGAACTTCGGGAGAAGAGGTTACAAGAAGTCCAACAGAGTTGCAAAAGTAACGACCAAACCCTAGAACTGACAGAAAGCTTAAGGTGACTTCTCAATACTTTATTCAGGTTTCTTTAAATCTAACCATGCCAGTACAAGGCGCCGGTTTTGGAACAGGAAAAGCAGTTTATGCCTCCTGCCACAGCGAGAGAACACAGAAAGCCCTGACACCTGCGCCCCGTTCCTCTGTCACTGAGGCTACTGGAGAGCGAGACAGTTTGCCCCTTGAGAAAAAGTCCCGAAAGGATGGGCGTCTCCTTCCCAGGGGGAAAACTCCGCGTCCCGGTTTGTTTGAACTTGGAAAGTTTGAAAACTTCAGCCGCGCGTTCGGCACCTCCGCGCGGGCAGGGATGCTCCAAGACCGCAGCGCGGCTGGAAAGGCACCGCAGTCCCCCCGTCCCGGTCCCGGTCCAGGTGCGGGCAGCCCG
>WEIU01007843.1:543143-581445 GCA_013389925.1 Aegithalos caudatus | reverse complement strand
GCCCGCCCCGCGGGGATGCCGCGCTCCGGCCCCCGGGGCGTCCCGGGGAGCGTGCCTCCTCGGCTGCTCTTACTGGGAAAGTTGGCTGCAAAGCCTACAGGTGGCGGGCAGAAGGTTTCCGTGGATTTTCAGGAGTTCTGGTCCCCACGGCCCTGCCTAGGAGGGACCGCAAGCGATGCTGCCCGTTCCTAGCGGAAAGCTCCCCAGTGCCCCCCGCCCTTCCTAGTGGGAAAGCTGTGAGGAGGTGTGGGCCCTGCAAGCACCCATTTATCTGGCTGTGAATGTCCTTGAGAGTTCGTGCCTGGGGGAAAATATGCCGCTTTCCCCTTAGCGGGGTAAATGCTTATTGTGCGGATACAGCAGCCTCGTTAGAAGATGGAAGTGGTTGGGATACAAATGTCCGTGTCAAACGCTCTCTTATGGCTCCACGCACGGCCGCTGTATCGCTGATGAAGGATTATAATTTGCCTTCTGGGTGATTGGAGAGGCATTTCTGAGTACGTGACTTGTTACTTTATGATCAATTATACCCTTTGTGTGAAAGCAGCAATCATATTCTCAGCACTACTTCTCTTCACAAAGGTCCATCCATTTTGTAAAAGACTGTTTACCACATAACTATTATTATTGCTGTTGTTGTTATTGTTGTTTATTGCTACAACTGTAGCTTTGAGAATCTAGAAAGAAGCTAGTTAGAAGCTAGTTAGAAATCAGGACCTTATTTATGGTGACGGATGGAGCAAGCCACCAAAAAGATAATTGTTCCCCAGAGCAGGCTTTGGAAAATAAGTATAAGGCACTTCATCATATAAAATAAGTATGGGTACATCATCCTATCCCTCTCTTCTAGTGTATCCAGGAAAAGTCAGAGTCAAGGAGGGAGTGACTCAGCACCACATGGGATTTGCCTGACAGCATTTCTTCCAACTTTAAAATCATGGAATCAATTAGGCCTTATACACTTCAGGTATAAAACGTGAGACAGGAAGGAGGGATGAGATGTGTGTGGTTCGGGGCATCCCTGTGATCTCAGCAGGGACTGAGTCGTAGGGAGTCATTAGCAACTCCCCTGGACTGGCCTCAACATCATGACCTGTGTCCCTCTGGAACACCAGGAACTGGAACCAAATCTTGCACAGGAGGATAGGGTGGCAAAGCCCTGCTCTGCTGTCCCTTCCAAGAGCCCTGCCATCCACTCAACCTTCTTCCTTCAGTGTCATCTGCTGCATTTTAACTGATAGAGGTGCTAGCTTTTATCCTGACCTTGCAATGGTTATCAGGTGCTCTCCACCACTTTATTCTGCTATGCTTGGCACACCCTTTTATCCAACACTACAGCAGGGCTGTTCTGATGGATGGGCTACCTAATTCCAGCCATCAGGTGCCTCTGTATTGATCTCTCCTCCTCCTCCCCTCCACCTCCCCATCATCTTTGAAATCAAAGAAAGTGATGGGGTTGTGAAATCAACTGAACTGCCAGCTGGCAAACATAGAATAATGTTGTGCCCTGGTGAGGACCTGCAATTTCCTTGAGGTCTGTCTGTGTGGCACTGCTGACCCTTCCCTGACACTCAGCTGCCAGTATTGAACAGTAGCAGGTTTCTGGGTTCCTGCAGCTTGGTTTGCTATGGGAGGAATAATCAGTGAGGAAAAATCTGGTTATACTCTTGCATTATTTACATGTACCCACACACATTGATTTGTCAAGGAGACAGAGGGCAAGCAAGGAAGTCCCATCTTCTTCCAGCCTTCTTCTTCTTCTTCTTCTTCTGCCAAGTCACTGGGTCCAAGGAGGAGTTTGGTTACTGATTGACTGAACGCGCACTTGATGTGAAGAAGCAAACTCCCTTCTGCTGGACAGTTTGCCTATACTCCCAAAATCAGGCAAAATAGTGCATCATCATAAAAAATATCCAAACCCCAACAAAATTAAAAAGAAAATTTGTTTGACAAGCCATCCTAGAAGAACATGGGGCAGCAGCATGGCTGAGTGACACCTGCTGTCACTCTTTGCCTGGCAGGTGTCATGGGTTGCTCCCATCATCCACAACATTTGATGGTTTGCAGGATTTCACTGATGCTCAGATGCCTTTGAGGATATTTTTAAGGAGGGTGTTAGAACAGTGTGTGGTGATTGAGGATGTGACTACTTTTCTCAGCAGAGTCCCTGCCAAGGGAGGTGGCATTGCTCTGCCTGTGTTATACCTGGGACATGAGGCACTGTGAGTGGCCTCTGTGACCTTCAGGGTTTGCTGTGGGGTTGTGGTGTGAATGGTAGGGACAGACTGGCCTCGCTGAGATGTACACATTTTGGGCAAAGCTGATTTTGTGTGCTGCAGCCATATGAGAGTTGGTTAGCTCAAGCTGGTTTGGGTATGAGCTACACTCTTGTCTTTGGCAACAATGCCAACATAGCACAAGTTGCAGGGGAATTTCTCTGTCCTTACCTTCTTCTCTTTTGCCTTCAGCATTCTGACCTCCAAGTAAAGTACCAGTGGCTGTGAGGTGTTTTGTAACTTAAGGCTCACTGAGGGCTGGGTTTGTGCCAATATCAAGACATATCTGAGATCTCTGAGCCTCCTCCTGCCCATTCAGCAAGTTTGGCAGAGCATCACAATTAGCTGCATAATTACAAATCTTGTGTTTATAATATATGTGTTGCTATGCTCATGTGTTTAAGAGTATATATCTTGTGATCAAATGCAAAAGCCATTTAATAATCTGTAACAAACATTCTTAATTGCATTCAGCCCACTGATTTGCATTCAGCCCACTTTTACCCCCCTGAAAGGGCACATATCCCTGAACACCATGCCCCCTGAAACTGAGGAATGTTGCTCATATATATCCAAATGTTTTGATGCCAAATTTTTAACATACCTAAATTAGAATTGTAAGCAAAAAAAATTCCACTTTATTTCTGTTGAAAAGACATGATCATTAATCATACTGTTTGCACATCTGTTCCTGAGTTAATACCTATTCAAGATGAGGCAGTAATTATCTGTGGTATAGCTTATATTAATGTATAGGCGTTTAGGTGTTTAACCTAAACTGACATATTCACAAGTAACAGCAGTTTGTACGTGGAAGAGCCTTCTACATTTCTGTAACTACTATAAAACTACTACAAAGAGTTTCACATCTACATTCTTACATGACTCTATAGTCATAATTAATGGCAACCTGTTTTTTACAGTTCAAGGAACCGTCTTTATTCTGGCAGTACTTAAGTGGGAGCTTGAGTTCGATGGGTTGAAGATTCACTGAAGTTACAGGGAATTAAAGATATGCCTGATGTTATTCTTCTGCTCAAGTGCTGGCAGGGATTGCTCTACACATGTTGGAGTGCTCTCCTGAATCCTTGCCTCAAGGCTGCTGTGCAGAAGTGTACGTGAGCCCTTCTGCACAGAGGAATTGCAGGAGTGATAACAGCTGCCAGAGCTGCAGCTGTAGGTTGTAGGTTTGCTCTGCACAGGCAAAAAATGCTAACAGAAAAAGCCCCCAGTCCTTATTCCTTTGTATCTGCCACTGACTTGAAATGTGGGGTTGATAGAGTAAGGACTGGCAGATCTGGCTTGGAGGAGCTGGTACAAGGTTTCTCACTCAGAGCTGCAACCTGTCAGCCCACTTTGTTCAAGAGCAAGCCAGAACTTGCAGCCATCGTAGACCCAGTTTAGGCCAGTTATTCTAATTTACTATCTTTCCTTCTCTTTCCCCATTTAGTAACCTTAACATGCCTTTTTACAGTTCCTCAGAGAAGTGGTGCCAGTGGAATACTCCTGTGTAGAAAAAATTGCTTCTGAGATACAGAACACAGCTAATTACAGTGCTACAATTAGCTGAATGCCCTTAACAGAGTCCAAGGGGGGAAATCATAGTGCAGCAGCTGCTGTAACATATGCTTTTCTAGTTTCCAGAAGATAACAGAGAGCATGTAGGCTGCCATGGACTGAGTTTTCTGCCTGAAAAGCAGAGCAGCCTGCAGATGCTCCAGTATTTCTTCTACCTTGACTCTGTTAGAGATGCCTGATGCTGCGTACATCTGTCAGGAGGAATTATGTTCTTTGTTTGGCTTTGGTCTCCTACATGCAGACAGACTTATGAAGGTGCAATGGTGATTCCAATCCCATTGTTCCTGAGTGCACACTTCATCCTAAGGGCAGGTGTCACACCAAGAGCACAGACGTAACAGGCAGCATGGCACATCACAGGAGTTTGTGCTCACTGCTTTCTGTATGAGTTTTTTTTTTTTTTCCCCACTGTGGTACTGGAAAGATGAAGTGCTTTTCTGTGTACTATTTACTGAATTAAACCTAAAGTGGCTCATTATTTTCTATCCTATAGATTAATTTGGCCAGAATAGTTGATAGAGCCCTGCTAATATACCACTCAATGTGCTGAGCTGTGTTAATTACAGGTGAATTAGAGCTGGCAATGATTGAGTCAGCTTAGTCAAGTACTGCTTCCCATTTAACACAAACCTTCGGCCCCTTTCCATTATTTGAATTTCTTATCACTTTGTTAACATTTCACTGTCTTTTGCTTTAACGAGGCCCAGAACTCCAAAAAGAAACATGTTTGTAAAGATGCTATTAGAAATATGTCACTACAGTCACAAAGCAGCAAGTAATAAGTAACTCTGGACCACATCCATTCTCCTGAGTACTGATTAATAGGAGAGTTTGTTTACAGAAAGTGGGTCTCTGTTATTTAGCCAATTACTTAATGATCCACTCTTTCCTCCCGGTTTGTCTGGCAGCATTGAGCTGTGATTTGTGGCAATTCCTGACCAAAAAACCATTAAATTTTTGGGAAGGGCTTTGGCCAGGGTATATAAATCAGTGATTTACTTGCAGTAAAGGCTAGAGGAAGGATGCTGAGAGAGAAAGAAGCCTGTGGCTCATCTGTAAGCAGTTGGAAAATGATCTGAACCTGGTACAATAGTACAGGTCTCTGTACAATTATTATTGTGCCTCAGGACTTCACTGTGTGTGCTTTCAGTGCAATGCCAGAGCTGTGGGCTCTTCATGAATATGATGACAGGATTAGTGCTCGTGTCTGCATGAATTAGACAACTGTGACCATTTTGTGGGTGTTCTGTATCCTTGTGTGGAGGCTGTGAGTGCACTGGGGAGTTAACCCTGGGCTCTCAGCAGTGGAGGGTAAATTAGCACAGTCAGGGGAGTGGGATTTTTCCCACTTGGGCCCTACTATTAGTTCTCTGACTGCCCTATCAGTTAAGTTGGCTTATCTGTAACTGTGTGTGAGGTGTGAAGTGAGGCCAGTGGGGCTCCTTCTCTGCACCAAAGTCTGAGTGCCTGAAAGGGGCACTGAACAGAAAAGGCAGGCTGGGAATTCATACAGGTACAGTTACACAGACAAGCCTGAAGGCTGGGTAAGCTTTGAAGTAGGATGAGTTGTAAGCTTTATTCACTAGGTGACAAACCCCTGGTCTTTGATCCAGTAATCCATGTGTCAGTTGGATGATAAATCCAATAATTAAGTACAGCGTAGTCTTACAGTCCCTCTTCCTAAGGCTTTCTTTCACCTTTTTATTTATTTTTTGTCTGTTATCTCAAAATGTCAAAAGAGGGTGGTACAGCCTTTTGCAAAGAGGTCTGAGCCATTCACAATGAGGTCTGAGCCTGTCAGTTTTAGCACATATTATACACTGATTTAAAGACTATTTTAAAGTAAATTAAAGCCATCATGAGAAATGAAGGGAGCCTTGCTCTTCTGGGTTGTGTTTGATGATTACCTTGTTGAATTCAGGAAGAAGGTATTATTAATGACATAAAAGCTGTCTCTGTATCAGGAGCTTAAAAACACTCCAAGGGAAACAAAAACTGTTGTGCTTAGCTACTGTAATTTAAGACCCAAATTCTGCTCATGTTTGTAACAGCATAAATTTGAATTTGATTGAGCTCTGGATTAACATTGCTGCAAATGAGAGCAAAATGTGACTTCCAAAGTTCATGAGGTAAGAAGGAGTTTTGCACTCAACCTTGTTAATCTTACATATGTCAGCTCCAAGCTGTGGGATGCCACCTTGGACAAAAGTACCTGTGGCACGTTTGATCTCTTTTTAATGGTCCTAGGCAGAATGGGTATTTTTTATTCTATCAGTAGATGTGGCCAAATTGGTAAAATTCCACTGGGTTTCACTTTGCCATTCCCATGATATTTGGATACTGAGTGAAAAAAATAATGGCATGCTGCCTAGATCCTGAGATTTTGGTTCAAGTATTTCATGGACTTTCAGGTTCAAAAGGGCTGCAATTACATCGAGTTTCAATTGCTACATAAGGCAGTCCAGCTTGTGAGATTCTGACAGTGCAGAGATGGATAGGGGACAGTCAAAAAACACTGCAGTGATTTCAATAATTAAATATTGGTTTGTCAATACAAGTTCATTAGATAAAAATAATAGCTCACAAACTATTGATAAAAAAATGGGAAATGCCCATACTATATTGATTAAAAATAATTTTTTTTGGTAATATTAAAGAAAGCAATTAATACTCTTGTTTTTCCAGGGAATTCATTAAAGTAGAAGTTCTTGAGTTAGACAAAGATATGTAGACTTAGAAGGGAGAATAATTCCAAGTCTTAGTGTTCATTTCAAAAAGTAGTGGTGTTATCCATCTTCAGCTTGTTCACTTTCTAACCTCTTCTACTGACATCCAAGAGGGTTACATTATTTCAAGGTCAATATTTCCAAGGGTGATCCTCTCCAAGGGTGCAGGACCTTGTGTAATTGGCCATCAGTCAGAAAATGCATTAATAATGATAAAGCATGTAGGAATGATTTCTGCTTGCCCTTATATAACTTACAGAGCATAAAACTCTTTTTTTCCTCAATGTCAAATTAATGGAGTCTGTCAGCTGTTTAGGTAATGAGCTAGAGCAGATATTACGTTTTTGGAGGAGATGTGTCTGTGTTGCATTGTCAGGCCAGAATCCAGAAAGATGAATGCTTTCAACCATCTTGACAACCAGATTATCTCCCTGAATATACAGTGCCCAGTAGCCCTAGAGAAAGACTATTTTCTAAAACCTTTTAATGATTACTGGCAGAAATTCAAGAAAAATGAAAGACATTTTGATTTACACCAATATGAAGTGAGATTGGAATTAAGATCTAGGTGACAGGCACTTTTGGTTTACTTGTGACTAGCCTCATGTGCTTATTTTTTTTCTATTCATTTATTTCCTTTTTTCTTTTCAGTAGCGTTTCACTGGTGTGGATAAGGAGTTAGTGTAATTCTTGGGAACAGCCCCTGGAGATGACTGACCCCAATTCTTCATTTTGCACCTGGGCTTAGCTGTGATATGTTTTAGCAGAAGTCAATAGTACCACCTGGGGTTGAAGAGCTGGGGCTGATACCAAAATTCTCTGCCTACATATTACCTATCACCTATGCAGCCACTGCAGCAGCAGCACCCATCTCCAAGGTTTGGTCTGTAATCTTCTTGTAAAGCTCATGGAAGGAATGAGACCCCTCCAGAAAAGTGATCCCAAGTCATGCAAACTGTATAAAGAGCCATCCAGGGTAAGGCAGGGAGCTCTGGGCAGAGACATGAAGATGAAGCCCAGTTCACCCTGGAGCTGGGTTCCTGAAGGCAAACAGCTGCACCCATTCAGAGCTGCAAAGCACTGCATCTATCATCTGGTAGGAGGAAATCCTTGCAAACACATCCTTGTCTTTTAAAGGGCAGAAATGCTGCTGCCTGTAAGGGGAAGGGAGCCTGGGTCTGCTGCTTTTCCTACTCAAAGGTGACTTGGTTTTGTGCCTCCCATCTTCCAGATGAACGGTGCAGCTCTTGGCTGGGGCTTGAGCACCTGCAAGCTGCTGCCTGGAGTAAGGGAAGGTAAGAGCTAGTTTTTCCTTATGTTTTTATAATTTGCTATAACTTTTTCTTTTTTTTTAAAATATATATATATTTTTTTTCCCTCTACAATTTCTGATTCAGATGAGCTGAGAGATCTTTGCTGCTGTGGCTTTATTGTGTTTCTCTGTTATGTGCTATTATTGCTAATGTCCTTCTGAGATGTGTGCTCTACCAGCTGTCTCTGGAACACTTCTTGACTTGTTTTCTCATCAGGACACACTCTTATTCTCCCCCTGAGCTTAGCCTACTCACCAGGTCCAGCTTTGTTTGAATACCAGCCAAAGGAGACTAAAATCGAGTCCTCAGATGGTGGCTCACACAAAGCCCAATGAAATGGATGATATCTTAGTGCAGTGATTCTGATAGTTTACTGATTTGGAGTAATTGTCTACTTCCATACGCTAATTTGAGATGTCCCATGGCCCTTCTTGAGCTATGTTCTCCCATGTACAACCTCTCAGTGGTGCATTCCCTGATGTGCTTCAGATCCCATTCCTTGGCCTCCTCTGGGCTGTAAGAGCTTCCTGCTCCCCCCAAAGGCATTTGTGCCAGCAAAGCAAGCCTTGGCACACTTCAGCTCTCTCCAGTCCCACCACTCCTGCCCTGGCCCTGCCAGCCCAAGGTGTCCAGAGGAGCAGGTCCCTGAGGCCTGTGGAGCTCTCCCTGTATCTTCACTGCCTGAGACATGTAGGGGACTTGATTTTTCCTCCCTATTTCCAGCTCCCACACAGCATCCTTTCCTCCTCCTTTCAGAGCTAGCTTGCTCTGTTCACACTCTCCTGCCTCCCCACACCAGCTCAAGAATCCAAAGGCGTTGCCAGCTGTAGGTTTGGTGCTGCCCTGCCGTGCCTCTTCCTGGCTCCCCTGAGCACAGATGAAGACTGTGAGTGAAGGGGAGCTGGAAAGAGCTCTGGCTTAGGCAGCCAGCAGTTACTGCATGCCCAGATCACACAGCAAGCACCCTTTGGCTCAACTCTCCTGTCTCCAGCTCATTCTTTTGGCTCAGAGTAAGCGTGGGATTGTATGCATGGCTGCCAGAGGAGAGTGTTTTCTAGATAAAATGAAGCCGAAGAATATGGGTGGGATAAATATCAGAAAGATGTTTCATGGATCTGCCCTTACTTTCCCTTTTCTCTTCTTTCTCTATGTGTGAGCTATGTGCTTTTCCCAAGGTCAGGCTGGCCACAGGATCCTAATCATTCTTTGCTGTCATGAGGGCACTCCTTGGTGTAGCTGCTGAGAATGGGGCCAGGTTGTGTCAGTTGCTTTAAGCCTCCACTTCAGCTGCTTTGGGGTCAAATAAATGGGAACAGGGTGCACTTCTTGTGAGTTCATATGCAATTGCTACAGCTTCATGGATGAAATTTGTTCAGCACATCTCTTGGTTGTGAAAAATGTAGAGGTCAAGATAGTCCCTTTTCACACCTTTTCTCATTACTTTTTGATGTGTAGATGTACTTGTTTAGATGAGCAACCGAGAAACTTTAAAAAGATAAGCAAATGTTCTCTTTAAAAAAGTTTTGTTGCTTTGATCTTTATTAAATAAATATTTAATTGATTACCAAATCCGAAATGATGGAGGGAGCTTCAATGCTCCTTATGTGTCCATGAAACCTTTTTACAGGTTTGTATTTTGCTAAGGAGATTAAGGGGCTCAGAATGAAAATAAAAGTAAACATTTTAATTTGTGATAAATAAAAACTAAAGGAGATGAGTGATTTTTAATTCTATACTTTTAAAATTTGTAAGCATGTGTGAAGAGTAAACTACGTGTAACAACAAGAAGTTATTTGCTTTTTTTATTTGTCTCTGGTGTCTGGGATGCCTTTCAGTTATTGAAATTGCATTACTGTGAGCAGTCTCATGAAAAGCAAGTTGAGCACATTGATAGGACTGAAGTTAGTTGTATGCATTAATCCCACTGAGTTTAAGGGGATGAATGGTGAAGCTACAGCTACCTGTGGGTCCTCTTGTCCTGAAAAGGTCTGCTAAAGAAGTAAATACTTGCTGAAGCTGCCATGGGAGGCAGGTGTATATCCCATCCTCCATGAAGCAGTGAAACCCAAATTTACAACCAGTCCATTTGCCTTTGTTCAGCTAATCCAAGTTCATGTAGTTGTGACAGGGTGGAATTTGTCCCATGGTGTAGTCATACATCAGTCTTTAGATGTAACTTTACTTCTGTATAGTAAATGATGCAATTTAGGTGTGCAAAAGGAACCTGAATTATGGATGGTCCAGGAAAATGCCTTTTGGGCAGACACATTTTTGAGAGAGCACTTGTTTAATGAACCGGCTTGGTGCCAACCCAGATCTAACCAGATTATCCTCATGCCAAAGTCGAGGCAGATGGCTTGTGAGAAATGGCTTGCAGAATAGAAAAGAACAGCAGGAAGTTTTCACTGGTTTGGAAAGGCTGAGCCTTGATTCAGAAATTGTCTTCCAGAGAAAAGCACAAGCTGGTTGGGACATGAAGATAGGTCTGAGGCTCTCTTGTCCCCTCTGCCCCTGGCTTGGGATGTCATGGGAGCTGCACCTCAGCACAAAGGGTCCAAATGTAGCATTATTTCACTTGTTCCACATACCAAAAGTGCAAAGGGAAGATCCCTCTGTCACCTCTCAAATTAGGCAGAACCAACCTGACCCATTTCCCTAAGGACCCTTTCATGGAAGAGCACTGTTAGTGTGGATGACAGGTCATTGCAGAGGGAATTATGGACAGATCTGTGGGATGACTAGAGTGTGGAACTCCTCGTGCATCCAGTCATGGTCTGACTGAGTGTTGAGTGTGAAGCACAGATCATGGTCACTGAAATCAAAAGCACTTGGTATCTGGCCAAGATGTATCTGAAATGGAAAAATCTTTTGAAATCCCATAACAGTTATAGTCCATCCAAATGAAAATTATATCTAAGTTCAATCCTTAATTACCCCTGCTCTTTGCTCATTAACACTAAAGCTGTACACAAATGTACATACTCTGTGTGGCTTGAGGCCAGCCTTTAGATACGCTTAACATTGCAAAGAGTGAGAAATGCCCAGGGCAGAAATGTAAAGATGTGATGTAAAAGGCAAATAACTACCAATAACTTGCACCATTCCCTATCACCCTGGTGCCATTCAAACCATCACTCACAAGACTGAATAGGGATTCCATTTCCACAGCTTAAACATCAAGGTGTCCCTGAAAACAACTTCCCATTGTGGATCTACTATTTCCACAATGCTGTTGGGATAAATCCAACATTATCAATACCTAAATAGATGGGAAAACAATAGGAAACTTCTACATAGTGCTTTTATATTTAACACCTTCCAGTCCTTCAAGTATCCCTCTTCACAGGCCAGTGTTACTCACAGTTAAGAGCAGAGGCATCTGGAAGCCAACTCACTCATCAATGGCACATGGGGAGTTCAAGTAATATTTTAATCCCTAGCTCTTCCTTATTTTACAGGGGTTAATAGTGATTTCTGTGTGAGCTGGTACTTTGGGTGCTCAGCTCTGCTCCTGCAGGCTCAGGATGTGCAACAAGGAGCACATCCACAGCTGGATCTGCTGCAGCCCATTCAAGTCTCCAGAACAGCCCTTTGATTTATCTGGCTATCACATCCTCAATTTCCCAGATTGGTTTTTGTACTCAGAACCTGGTGTTTAGATATTTCTAATAATTTCCTGCCCAGTAGGCCAGGTGCTTAAATCCCTACTCAAAGACATTGATATTTGTGTTTCTGCACAGGAGAAACATCCACTGATGCAAAGAAAAGTTGCCCAAATAAATCAAAGGATGAACCAACTCTCTCTGTTTGTCTACAGTGCTAGTTGCTCACAAATTCTCCTGTGTCTGTACATGTGCATGTTCTGTAAGGACTAATTCTGTACCTTAACATCCTCAGTGAGTTCTCTTCATGCCTTCCATTGAAATACTTCAGGTTAAAGCACAAGTCAGATCACTCCTATATGCTGTGATGTCTTGTTACTACACTTGCAGTAAGAAAAACCCAACACAGTAATCTTGAGAAAACATTTATGATGTATATAACTTTAAGTGCATCTAAATCCATTCTATTTTCTGCTACAAGGAAGTTGTGATTTTTTTTTTTTTTTTTTTTTTTTTTTTTTTTTTTTTTTTTTTTTTTTCTTTTGTTTTCAGGTCTTGTCATAATAAAAAAGTTGCAAATGAAGGCACAAGTTTTACAGTTTTGTCTTTTCAGATTGTTTTTTGCATAGAGACCCCACAGTGTAATGTGCCTTAATTAACAGAAAGAAAGAATGGATTGCATAAACTCCCAGTGAATATTGTCTTAGTAAATTAAATCTGATTTAATGCTATAAGCCGAAGACATATTTGCATAGCTAATGAAACTGATTAACTTGGAATTAATTTGAAATGTTTAGTCATAGTGCTTAAAACTAAAGTGATGTTAGTAATGTGTTGATTATTATTAGTACTCAAGATAATCAGGCTTGCTGGATGATTAAATGTAAATACATAGTAAAAAAAATTGGTTCAGGTTAATAAACAATTTCAAATAGGAAAATGCCCCATGATGATAAAGTGAAATGAAGGAGTGTTAATTGTACAAGCAGAAGTTAAGAAAGCTCGAGTTCCCTCTTGTTTGCTGGAAGTGGGTGAAAAGCTGCTTCTTTTTAGCTTCCCTGTGATTTGATAATGATTTCTTTGTGGTCTGTGTTACACTTGTGCCTGGGAACACTCAGTATGGGCCACGGACCTGACGTACCCGAGTGCTGTACAAACAGATCTCAGGGAGCTCGGGGAAGTGTGGGCAGGAACTAATGGGTGGAGGAGATGGTTTGTGTGCATGGACAGCAGGGACCTTGGCTTGCCAGAAGCTTCATTGCAGCTGTGATTTTTTTTTTTTTTTCTTAGTTCTGCCAGCTTTGTAGGAAAATTTTGGGATGGGGTTGCAAGGAGGACAATGTAGAGGCTTTCAGAGGTGTATAGGAAAATCCGCTGTAAGATAAGGTGTCTATTGGACAAAGCATGGGAGTGCATGTTTAAAAATGAAGTGGTGATTGTGCTAATAGATGGTTCTGCTGACTTGTAAGGATACAGAGGTTGCCAGTCCCTTTGAATAAAATTGGTTATTTAAACAGGAGCTTTTTCTGTGCTTTGAATTTTTGTAGTGTGAGAGTCAGATCAGTCGACTAGACAATTACTTCACTTGGTTGCACTAATGTAAATACCAATTAAATGGATGTACAAATTTGTTTTCGTAGAGCTGTGAGCAGAATATGACCCAGAGAATCATCCTTTGACCCCACATTAGCACACTCTTATGCTTTGTCTATAAATTAAGTGGAAGAAGTATAAATCAAATCAATTTTTGCTCATCAAAAAGAAGAACTGCTATTCTGTTTGAGTTCTCTCAGATTCTTTTTTAGGCTGGAGTGTCCACAGAGCTTATAAAGAACAAAGACAATGTTGGGGGATGGCAAATATCCACTTCTGGCTCTGATAATCATGCCAGTTTGTGCCAGCTGACTGTTGTGGGCAATGTGCTGGAGTCAGTGTAAAAGATCATGTGAACTTTCCTCATCCACTTCACTGTGAAGTCTGTAGTAAGCTTTACCTACATGTCCAAAGAAAAATGAATGGTCGTATGACCATTTTTATTTCAAAAGGTACTGTGGAAACTTGCAGCAGAAGGGTAACAACAAGCATGTGGTGATGCACACGTGGTTGTTGGCAGCAGAGAAACAGAGAGTGCAAAACTACTTGTTCCACATCCCATTGCCTCTCCTCATCATGTCTCCTTTGCACTTCAGTGCCTGGGTCTCTTCCTTCCATGATTCTCTCATTCCCAATGTCCCAATGAAGATGTGTGTGGTATGAGTTTTTTTGTTTTCCTTTCTATTTTGCTCTCCTTCCTTCATACCACTAGATTTTGGTTCAGATCATTTTGACCTAATTCTCTCCTTTGACTCCTTAAGATGAAGTTTTGCAATGCCTGTGGCTCATAATCCTATCTCTGTTATGGCTGGTGAAGACTTGATAGCCACAAGAAAAATGCTAAATTTAACTAAGCTGAGAAACCCTTCCTGCACAGTATCACAGTGTGCTGCCACTCATTCTGATATCTCAGGGGGCCTTCCCTGTAGGATATCATTGCTAATTCCACAAAATTCTCTGGGATCCCGGGCTGTCAGTAGTTAAACAGCATAAACATCAGTTTTCTAGGCTGAGCAGTAATGTTGTGCAGCTCTGTCATCTCTGAAACTTAGCAGGGGCCTGGTTGCATTCACATACAGGTCCACTTCTTGCCCCCTGAATCACCCTTTAGAGGTGACAGCTCTATCCTCCTGGGTAATGTGAGTGCATTCATGGGAGGTTTCAGGAACTGATGTTTGTGTTTGCTGTGGCATTTTAAGTAAGTGAAGAGTGACTCAGAGCTCTCCTCAGAGAATAAGGGCAGGGAGATGTGTCCTGGTGTGAAGGCAGATGACCCAGATCGTGTGGGCACATCGTGTGGCTCTGCCACATACTTCTGCGTGGTCATCTTTGAGTCTGTCAGCTGAATTCTTCCTCTCCATCAAATGATGGTAATACTTCTTCCTTCGTGCCATCAACCTTAGGGGTTTTATATTATGAGCTTAAAGTAGCTGCCATGATGACACCCTGGCTTCTGTCTGGATGTTCTAGGTCCTGCTGTAATAAAATAATATGCCTTTCATACATCATTCACAAGTCCCAGCAACTTCTCTACATCCAGAGGGCACTGGAAAGGTACCATGTGTGGTAACCTTGTTCCATGGAAAGGTATCATGTTTGTAATACTGTCCAAATGCCACTACAATATATTGTGTACACACATGTATGTAGCGTCCAAGGGGTGCTCAGATTTTCTTGTTACAGCAAAAATTGAGAGCAATTGTAGTGAAAACCACTTAATTCAGGGCAGAATCAGACCCACTGTAAGGTTCAAGACGTTGTCATATTCAGGATAGTTCTGTACATTGATAATGTTATTAGAAAAAGCTGCCTCTATTGCCTCCATTAGTGCATAAAATATCTAACCTTGCACTGTGTATAATGTATGAGAACAATGTTTATAGCACGAGTTCTCTGCTTATAATGTAATAGTGGTCTTGGTCAGCATCCCTTGATGTTTTACAACCAAATTGTAAGTCCATTTAAATGATTTAGTACACCACAGCCTGGTTAGTAAGCACAGGTAAACAAGTTTTCTGGGAAGATTTAAACTCTGAGGACAGTCACTATAAAGTCTATCAGAAATTCATTGCACTTCACAGATGGAACAGATAAAAAAAAAGTCCATAACTGCAGACAGCAGGGAAAGAAAATCCTAAATTACCAAGATGCAATGAAATCCTCTTGCAGGGTGCAAATTGTTGGAAAACAATTTTTATCTATTATTTAAAAGAGAAGACGAAAACTGGTCTTGGTGGTGAGCTATTTCATAAATTTCCAGATGACCTGTCCCCAGTGGGGGGTTATGTTTGGGTGTAGAGTGAAGGGGAACTTATTGTAATGACTTTTTGTGCTGCCAAAACCTGCTACCCATCCACAGACTGAGAATATCTGTTCTGATAGTCCGAAGCAGTTAAAAATCACGTGTAGCTTTCATACAAACTAGTCCACCATGAAAAAGAGTAAATGTATGGATTTTAAATTTTGTTTCCTATTGTTTGGCTTTTAAGGGGTTGCTTTTTTCCTGCTCTCCCAACTTCTGTCTGTGACCCTGAGTGTCAGATACTTATTTTGTAGATGGTGAGTTGAAAAACACATCAGCTATTGAAAGATTTGCCATTTAGTCAATCAAGATGACAACACTAAATTGAAAAGGAGCAGCAACAACCACAGTTGCTGGCTATGAGCATGGACTAGAAAATTTAGAGCAAGTGATAATTTTCAGAGCTGTGAGGTGCCAACAAAGTGTAGAAAAGCAGGACACAGCCAGCAGAGAGGCTCAGAGCTGGAGGGAAGGAGCATCTGTGAAATGGCTGTCAAAGCCACAAGTTTGAAATTTTTGGAAGTCTGTATAACTAGAGTTAGTAAAGCTCTGCCAGTTAATGCTGGATCAAGATCTTAGTTGTCCTCCTTAAATAGGAGTCCCTTTGCTTAATGAGGAGCTCTCCTCACAGACTGGCTGAACTGCAGCAGTGAAGTTGCTCTTGGAGCAGGTTTATTGTGGTGGCCCAGAGTGACTCGCTGGAGTCAATGAAGTTGGTGTCTGAAATCAGTGCTGTGTCTGATTCAGAGCTCTTGGCTTCATCCTCCAGTTTTGTTGCAAGCCAGATTTTGAGGGACAGGGAAATGGAATAACATGCTTAACATAATAAGGTTTAGAAAAAAAAGGAAAATATTTTTGTCCTTTAGTCCTGAGGAATTTCTGGTTTTACTATTTTGCACTGAACAATTTTACTAATAAAGAATTAAATTACCCCCATACCATTGCTCTTCCAGGGAATTTTAATAGCCTGCCAAGTTGTACTATGTGTAAAGGAGAAACTTTACTTTGCTGAAATTGTGATCCTCCAACATCAATCTTTCTCTGGCAATATGGGAACCAAAGTGCCACCTACTATCAGTTTTCCCTCTTCCTTTATACAAGCACATATCAAATCCTTCTTTTTGAAAAGAGACTTTCTCTAACTTAGTAACTGCTTAAACAGGAAGGAAATGAGAGGCTGAAATATTTTTTTTGCTTCGTGACCCCATCACTTGCCTGAAAAGAAAGCAAACCATTTCCCTATGTCACTTTCATCTTCTGCAACACCCAGACAATAGATGGACATGTTCTGTTGAGTTCTGGGCAGGTTTCACCCACTGTGAAAATGTATATAATGATCAAATAGATCATGTTACTGACAATAGGTGTTAAATTGTGTCTGAATTCTGACTATTGGCTGGCTGGGTATTGACTCAGTGAAAATAAACAGAAGGCTCTTCCCAAAATCTTCCTGTCCATCACTTATAGTGCACCATTGCCTCTGCTGCAGGCGTCCTTACGTGGACATCCTTTGCACATGCCATGCAGGAATATTTAGACTGAATTTCTCCCGAAGCCGTGGTTTGCAGTAAGGTTGTTTTAGGATAGCAAATGTAAAGAGATCTTTCACTCTGTAAAGAGATCTGAGCATTTAGGTCTGTGTTTGTATGATACTGGCAAAAAAAGGCTTTGAGCACAGGAAAGGTAACGGTGACTGATAAGTAAAAATTACAATCTATAGAATGTTGTAATTTTTCTGTTAAAACAAATTGCATTTTCATTTCAAATGTCTATTATTGATGAAATATTTTATGCCCTCACTAAAGAGCCATGCATCAACCCTGACCCCCCTGCTAACCCCCACTAACTGAAACCCATGGCACATCAAAGCAGTGCATCTTTTTGAAGTCTGCAGTCATGCATTTTCTTGGCTCTGCTTGCTTCCAAGGGAATGTGCTGCAGGGACAGTGGGAAAGCTCTGGCTTTGCTGCTGCAGACTAACACAATTTGTGCAGGACACAAAAATTAACTGGCTAAGCAAGCTGAGACAGTATTTCTTTCATTTCTTTCCCTACTGAAAGGAGGGATATAAAATTTCATGCTTGTATTTGTAGGCTTTGTAGATGTGGAGGTTCTGTTTGCTAAAATTTAAAAATATAAGGCACTAGTAGACAGCTGATGTGGTTGGCTCTTGTTTCTACAAAGCTGTTAATTCCCTTAATGCAGTAGAATTCATGTTGCTATCATGATCATTTGGTTTTGGTGGTCCAGATCTTTGTCACTGTGGAGTTTAGATGGTGTTCAGCAAGAGAAGGTGATGATTTCTGCAGTGACTGGTCCTTTACATAGGAATGCAAATTATTGATAAAAATATTCCTCACCTGCTGAGCCTGTGCTGGATTCCCAGTGGCCCAGGGTCCTGCCCAAGGACCACAGCCTGCCACCCTCCTCTCTACCCTCCTTTCTGCACTTGGCAGGCTGGGGGATGGCAGGGCTGTTTGCTGCCTGGATGGTGCTTTTGGTAAAGACACAGTGTCTGTTTCCAAGACATTTTCTTCTTTTCTTTCACCATTCCCCTCCCATCCACCCACCTTTTCTTCTGGGGTAGCATACAAGGAGTTGTACTTTGCCAGAAAGGTCTCATATGTGCACACTTACTTCTTGTGTCCTGTTTGGTCAGTTGATGCATGACCCAATGTATGACTCGCCACTTTGACAGAAAACACGTAGAACTGACTGCTGTAGGAATTGCCTAAAGTCAGATTTAAGGAAAAGAATAAATCTTGAATGTTTGATGCCCATAATGTGCTGGAATTGGATTGGGAGACCAACAGTTCATATTTCAGTCTGTGATGTGCTTTGGTATCAAATCTAGGTGAGTGGAATTCATGGTTTGTGTATTAAATCAGGTTTATGCTTATGTTGTACCAGTGTCCCTTTGAGGATAACCAGAAGACAGTTCTTGCTCAATAATAAAGGTGTAGCAAGAGAATCTGGTCCCTTACAAGTGGTATTCATTTTGCTTTTGAACATTTTACCATTTCCACTGCTAAGGATGAGAAAGCAGATGAAAGACTTCAGCAAACCTTATTTCTCACTGATGTCTTTTCTAAGTAAGCACAGCATTTCAGTTTGATTTACTGCAATTTTTTTTCTCCCATGGAAAGATTATAAACTAGAGAGCATACTGACTGGAAGAAAATGGCTGCTAATCTTCTGAAACTAATGTTTAATCAGTGATGGAAAGAAAATAAGTAACTAAAAAGCTTTATCCAGCTAATTAAATAAAGCTGGTTATTCTGCTGGAAACAGTTAATGAACCTCAAGTAATATAATTATTTTCAGAATATTAAAGCAGGAAAAAAGTGATTACTTATTTAAGACTAAATAATTACAATGTATTGTTCACTATAAGAGGTTATAGATGCCAAAGACTAAATAACCACTGTGCTTCTGATTCTCCATTAAAGGGTGTTTCTCAGGAGTTATTACATCTTAGGTCGAGTTGGTAGTGAATTTTCTTTTCTTAAGATAATCTCCAATGATCTCTAAGGGCATTTGCCTCCCTTGGTGCCTGTTATTATTCTCATTTTTAGGGGCTTGCTGTATTTGATTGCCTTTAAAACGAGCTGAGATTGTATTAACTGTGCAGAAGGGATGTGGTGCAGTGGTTCTGACCATGGCAGGAGCAGCTCTGAGCTGAGCCCTGGGCTCTGCTCCACTGCTCAAACACTGCTGGGGCAGCCAAGTTTGGCCTCTCAGGCTCAAATCCTCCCTCAGCTGGAGCTCAGCTTGTCTCTGAAATGCTGCACATCCCTTCTGTTCCGAGATTACAGATAAGGGGGAATTTCTCTTAGAAAGACTGGCTGTAGCCTAATTATCCCTGCAAGTGCTGGGAGCTTCCATTTTGGGACCAGAGTCCACTTAATGCTGGGGGCTGTGGAAAAAATCCCGCCTGGCTCTGTCCTAATAATCACTGTAATTCTTTTTCCTTTTAGCATCTGAGAGCTGGCACGTGAGGTGCTTAAAGAATCCAATCTCCAGAACCCCCAAGCTAGGAGGGGGAAGCTCATGCAAAGCTACCATCCCAGCCAGCTCCAGACAAATGACTTTTATTTATGAGGCACATCCCTGGGGAAGGGGCAGCTCAGAACAGCCTGCCCTGGGAGGCATCCCTGGAGGAAAGCATTCTGTGCCTGCTCTGCTCCCATGCTGGCACTGGCTGCTTTGCAACCTTCTCTGTCCTCCTTGCTGATTTAAGAGCCACCTCTGCTCCCTGCTGCAGGCAGGTAAAGCCCAGCCCCTGCACCACACTAGTGCTGGGGTTTTTTTTGTCCTCTAAAGGCTCTTTGCTGAGCTGGGAAGGCTCCCTGGTGGTCCAGCTCTCCCCTGTTCATCTCTGAGGGGCTCAGGCTCAGTTTGGGGGTGTAGAGGGCCAGAAAGCTGTGCACATTGGGAAGGAATGGGACTGGGTTTCCACCTGCCTCCCCAAGCCTGACTCAACACCCTTTCCCATGCAGGGACATCAGATAAAACCCACAAAGAGCAAAATGTGCTCTGGTTCTCACTCCTGTCACTTATCTGAGTTATATTCAGTGCCCCACACCACACACTCTTACTGACTGCTCCATTCACTTTGCCAGGAGCAACCACCCAAAATGGGGATCTGGCCCATATGATCACAGAAATAAACTTCTCAGCCATTTAAAATTATATCTTACACTTGAGAGAGACATGCTGGGGACATAGAGAAACAATAGATTTAATTAGGCTTTTAAAATGTGACACATCTATTATATGTTCTGTTGCAGATTTTAAAAAGTCTCAGTTTCTGTATAATAAATCTTGCTGGAGTACTACCATTTAATTAAATGGGAGTCAGCACTGGGAACAATTAAAATGAGTTTATGCACTTTCAGGGAAACCCTATAGCAAGATGTGCAAAATAGCATACAATAAAATGAAAAATTAAGCCCTTAGTGGGTTTGAGCCGCTGCATATAAGAAATTTGATAAAATGCATTTTAAGAAAGTAGGCAGTTTTACAGTGTGGCAAGTAGTCTGTTCTGCCCCAAAGGTACCAGCCCATGTCCCTTGGATTTTTGCCATTGGCAAAAGACTCCAGCTGGACGTATGCATCAGTACTAATAAGTGAAATTCATCCTTGAGAAAAAAGTTTATTTGAAGCCCTGAGTAGGGTGGATGTCATCTAGCAGAAAGTATGCATAAATAGGTGAAAAAGAGATGTCTGTTCTGAATAGTTTCTGAGCTGCTTCAATCAAGAGTTGCTCTGCTTATGGGATTTAGTGAAGGCAAATTTAATTTTTAGGATATTGTGTGTACAGTAACATATGTAAGCAAATAGTGATGCTATCTTAACTAGAATATGATCTATACATTTTATTGCATATTAAAATCCATTTCAACATTGAATTCAGCCTGGAGTTTTTAGTGTGTTTCCCCCTCTCTGCCTCAGTATAAACAAGCAGCCTTGAAATCAGAACTAAATGGCATTGAATATAATGAAGCAACATTGAGTCTAATGAAGCAGAATTGCTATGTAAACAGGGATGCTTTTATCTCATTGGAATTTTTGTGTCCTTGCATGTCTCTCAGCTACATTTTTGTAACCTGATTCTTAGGAAATGTCTGATATCTCTTTATGATTGTTAACAGAGACTAACAGAACTGTAACGTGTGCTCAGCTGAGTGGTGTGAAAGTTCCACATCGAGTTTGCTGCTTTAGAAGCTAAGTGTTCACCACCCTCATCTTGTTACAGGGGCTGCCTGTAAAACTTGGTAACCTCTATGTGTGAAGAGGTCTGCTAAGAAGGACGGGTTGCAGACACTCAGGGGTCGGGTGAAAGTGCCACTTGGAAACTCCCTGCCTCTGAGCATTTCAGCCCTTTCCTTGCCTGTTAGTGCCTTTGTGAAGGCACAGGCTGTAATGACACAAGCAATAACACCAAACCTCATGAATCTTTCTCTGGGCTGAGAACCATGCCTTCCACTGTGTTCCTGTAACATAAACCTTAGCAGGACACAAGCTGACCTTCCTCTTCCCAGGAAAGAGTGAAACACCCAGGGACCTGCTCTTTGTCACCTTGGGCTGTTGCAGTAGCTATGAGAAAGTCTGTGGTTCCTCCACTGCAAATTAAAATAGTAGTAAAGATCTCCCTCAAATATACTTTTTATCCCCACCTTTGATTCTGCACTTGGAAGTCATGCTCTTTAGTATATATTGGCTTGCACCTGAACATCTGCTTCCTCACAGATATGAGCTTTTCACCCTTTTGGACTGCAGCTCAAAATTCAGCATTTCAAGTTAATGTGCTGCAGCTACTTATATGAGAGTTGGGTTGAGCAGAAGCAGGTGAATAAATGCTGCTATTGGGCAGTGTTGAACATGGAAGTATTTGTCATAGTACACTGATATACAATGCCCTTTCACATTCTCCACAGACCACTTGAACTTAAAAAAATATGATGGCAAAGGAAGTTAATGGAATCTTGTCTGAAATGTAGTCACTGGAAGAAAGAGAATGAAACCACTGTGATATCTATTGCTGTAAACTGTCCTATTCTGCAATAGCTACTTCATCTAAAATACCATCAACACTGCCAAATCTTGCAGCTGTTGTTAAACCTCTTGCTCCTTGAAGTTTGTGTAGGTTTATTTGTGGCTTTTATTTGTTTGTTTGTTTGATTTTTTTCTGAAAGTTTCTGTTTCACTAAAAATTCTTTCTAGATCTTCAACATTTTACATTTCTCTGTATATTGCCTTTTAGTGGGCACAGTGTGCAGAAGAACTTTGGCATGAGATTTTCCATATCTCTACATTTATATAGGCTGAAAACTTGGGTCTTAAAATGTATTCCTCTCCATGGGTTGTTAAGTCTGTAGTCAAAAATTTAGGAGAATGGCTAGCTGGCCCAGCTTCCAAATATTGAAAAACCTCAAAGCAATGCAGCACATAACTGAAATCACATAAAGTTTGGGTATGGGGGGGTGATGCTTCTGGCACCTCATTTTCATTAGGAAGATGGCAACAAGAATGGAAAATGTCACAAGAATAATTCAGATGTGTTTGGTCTTTAGTACTATAATTATCTAGACCTTCTTGCTTTGGGCTCCCCTTTTGCTACATAGCTTTTGGGAAAAGGTGGGTTTGGCTTTTAATGGCCTAATAAATACACGTAATAGCTTGTGATTTGTTTAATATTTTGAACTGAAAGGTCAAGGGTAGGAAGATTAAAAAGTCATTGGGGGAAATGCTCTCAGTAAAAGCCATCTCTTGCTGGCAGTAACACGGCTTCTTAAGTAAGCATAAAATCAGTTTAAGGCAGCTCCAAGCCCAAATTAAAGCAGAAAAGAGAATAATGTTAGTGTATAGATACTACTAGCTATAGAAGGGTAAGTGAAATGAAAAACCAGACAGGGAAATCATCCTTAGTATCCCCCATAGGGTCTCTGCAGCACTGATTATAATATTTTTGTTGGATTTTTGAGCATGTGCATCTGTCTGAAAGTCTGGGAATCCAAAGTAATGACTGAAGTGTTCTTGAGTCTCTCTGCTTGCAAAGCCTCAAATGAGACTGAGCCATGGAGCATTTTACAAAAAACTACCTGCTGCCAAACAACTGTCTTAAATTACAGCATCTACCCATCTCCTTTCCTTTTCCAAGTCTGAGCACCCACCTTCCCTTCTCTTTTGAATGTGAGATGGAGGAGAAATTCAAGGACTCTTTTCTTGAATTTTTTTTTCCCTGCTCAGAAGGTGCTCAGTTTTGGAGGTTCTGCCTTGCCCCACTTCTCTCCTCAGCAGTGCTGCAGTGAGTGAGTGATGCAGTAAAGCAGCTCTGATGATTCAAGGCTGCTTCTAGAAGTGTTATTTGTGCACTGTGAGAAATGTAGACCTGAGACAGATGGGTCCTTTTCTGCTCTCAAGGATACTCTGGATGGTTTGCACATTTTCCTGGGGCTGCAGGCAAGTGCACTGCTTGCTTTCCTCCAAAATAGGCTCTTTCTATCACAGAAAATGGGATTGTGCCTGCAAAGATCTTGAAATATGCTATTAATTTTGCATATTTGTTCTGAGTGACAGTGTGGGAGCCTTTTCTCTGGAATATATTTTCATTAAAGAAAACAGGCTGAGCAGTCATATGATGGGGGTGTCTAGTTGTGTATTTGGTAGGTAGAAGGCAGGCTTTTTATCATTTTGGTGAAAAGAGGTGAGGAATAGGATCTGGGGCACTGTTAAGAGTTCATTGTGCATTTGAGGATATCTGCTTTTTTTTATAATACAGCCCTCTTGTAGCTCTGGTGAAGGTGGAAGCACAACTCAGCTGAGAGCCCAGGTAAGAGCTGCCTCTGCCACTGCCACAGGTCTGCTGCTCCCAGTGAAGTACACTGGGGCCACACAGAACTGCTTGGTACTGAAGGTGTGATTAATACCAAGTGTGGTATTTTCTCTCAGCACTGGAGGTGGAAATGTACCTGTAATTATCATCCTCTAAGTTAAAAATGTTACTGCAACAGTGCTAGGTCATCCTGACCTTCCACGGTGGGAAAACACTATTTAGTACTTCTTTTATAGGTCTTTAAGAGCACCTATTTTTCCCTGGGATGTTCTGAGCAGTTAAAAGCGGCCCTCCCACAGAGTAGGATCATACTCTTCTTATTTAGTTGCAGAAAACATTTACCATATACTACAGCAAATCACACAATCAATCTTCATGCTAATCATTCTCTGCTGGAAGCTATTTACTACAAAAACTGAATTTTTTTTACTAGCTGGAGAGCTGACTGTCACAGCCAAGAGTGATTCATTTATTATTATTTTTTTTTAAATAAAACCAAAATTGAATACTTTGAAATGGGCTTGAGTATTTCAGATTAGATGGGTATAGGCTGAACAAAGAGACACAGAAATTGTCTTCTTCAGTAGGGCTTCTCCTGTAATCCTTCCAGATCTAATTCTTGCTAGTCACTTGACTCAGCCTTTATTTGCTCCCAAGTTGCCATTTAAATGACAGCCCTCTGGCAATTTGCATTCATGCTGTGGCAGTGGTTTCTTTAGTGTTAACTCTGATTTGCACCAGCAGTTGTGGCTGTGCCTGGGTGTGCAGTTCCCTTTGTGCCCAGAGCAGAGTCTCCAGAGAAGGTTTCAATATTGTACTGGCCATGAGCACTGTGGCAAGTTTTGCCCCTCATGCACAGCTACAGAGCTGCCAGCTGCTTATGTGATTTAGAAATTAAGAAGTTCTGCTGAGCCCTCAAAGCCTGCTGTTTCTGGTTTTATTTTGTATGAAATACACTGTGTATTCTCTTCTATACTGCTGAATTCAGCTCTGAGAAGCAAATGCTTAGATTCCTGCTTCTGATTCATAGAATTATAGAATGGTTTGTGTTGGAAAGGACCTTAAAGATCATCTTGTTCCAACGCCTCTGCCATGGGCAGGGAAACCTTCCACTAAACCAGGTGGTCTAGTGCTCAAAGCCTCATTCAGCCTGGCTTTACATACCCCCAGGGGCATCCTCAACTTCTCTGGGAAACCTGTTCCAATGCTTCATCACCCTCACAGGAAAGAATTGTGCCACATACTCTTCTTCTAGAATATTTCTCCTCCTGATGAAAGCAGAGCACTTTTGGTCTAGTTACAAAATGTCTGGTGCCTGTCTCTGATGTTCCACTGCTTCCCTAGAACACTGCAGTTTGCAGATGGGGAAAAACATTATATACCCCAAAATCTCTGCTGGGATCCAGCATGGTTAATTGTGCTACAGATCTGCAAAGACAATTGCTACCAAAAAGAAAAGTCATCATTCTCTGCAACTTACCTGTTCAGCTGCATGATATAACATGTCAGCAAAGGGACTGATGGAGTGGGATACATCAGTGTCCAGCTTGTAGAAAACCTGCTATATGTGCAAAATATCTCAGGGGTCAAGTGAGGTTTTGTGCTCTTTTTGCAGCACTGAGGAGGAACACCTTTGTATATATGAGAGCTTAGAGCTCTTGCTGTGCTCTGTGGCCATTCTGGCTGTGCTTACATGTAGAAAGGATAGAGAGACTTGTGCCAGTTTGGCTTTGAGGGAGTTGGAATGAAGTGTCAGTGATTCACAGAAGTAAGAAAAAAAAGAAAGAAATGACAGGCATGTGAAGCTATTGGATGTCTGTGGTAGATCCCTTCAGAAAGGAAATGTATGGATACAACAGAACTGAACACAGATTTGAATTGTTCTGGAAGGGAAACAGAGAAATTTGCTTTTAAATATGTCTCTGGTACAGAGCTGTAGCATTCCTCACCCTCTGCTGCACTGTATATTTGATTTGCTTTCCAAAATCAAACAGCTTAAGGTTTGAGTCACCCTCCATTAAGTTGAACAAAATGAAAATGCCAACACTTTTGGAATTTGTTGGCGTGGGCCTTAAATTGGAAAACAAACATAGCATAGAGCTGCCCTTCCCAATGCGAATGGAGAGGAAGAAGCTATTTAGTGAAGTGTGGAATTTAGATCTGCTGCATTGCCCTCTGTGCTGTGGAAAAGCACTGGACAACAGAAAACTTCAGTCTTTGTTGAATGAGATCTGCTTCTTGACTGATTTCTGATGTTACTGTTCTTGCTTGCTTTTTTATCTTGTTTGCTACTCAGAAGCTGATTCACAGGAGGAGGTCTGGTAAAGCAGAATTATCTGGGATGCCAGTGAGAACAGTTCAGCCCCCAGAGTGGGGGTGTGGGTTTTGGCCTCTCTTACCATCTGAGTGCAGCTTTTCTGCTAGGAGACAGAGGGAAGGTGGGAGAAGGTTTGTCCTAAAGTGTTAGGGAGTGCAGCACGGAGCAGAGGGTGTTATGGCAGGTGCTACACCTGCAGGCTCACCATTACCCATTGGATCCCCTCCTCCTCACCACCTCTGCAGGTGGCCACAGCAGAGTGTGCAGGCAGTGGGAGGTCTGCCCATCAAAAGGCATCTGGGAGGCTAAGGCTACAGGAAAATTATATTAGATTGTGAATCTGAAGGTGTCTGGTCAGAAAAGCACCAGAGGCTACAGGTGAGCCCTGAGCTATGTGGGGGAAGAGAGAGTGGGTTGTCAGAGGCGTGCAGCGCTGGGTTTTCCAAGGGGGATGAGGTGCCTCACATAATCCTTAGTGCAAAACTCAATACTGTTTCAGCAGGGTTGTGATTCCTGGCTAAATGAATTTAAGAGCCATGGTGATTGTCTCTGAAAGTAGCTATCAGTTCTCTCCTGTGCAAACAAGAGTGCAGGCAGTGTCTGAGCTGCAATGTGATCACACTCAGTGCACCTCTCTGAGTGACCCAGTGTGACCAGAGCACCCTGTGGCTGTGACATGACCACATTTTCTTTGAATGGTGGTACAAGGCAGGAGCTCCTGTAGGCCTCAGGGGGATGGTAATGGGACAAGGGAGCCTTCCAGGGGTTCAGACAGACCCCTTCTCAGGTGAGGTGGGCAAGCAGCTTGTACTTTGTCTCTTTTTTTATGTCCCACTTTTCTTTCTGCAGCATAAAGAACAGTGATATAAAGTCACTGCAGCCTGATGGAGTCATGGACACAGGAGTAGATCTCTGCTCTGATTAATGACTTCTATCACTTAAAAAAGGGCATTTAAATGTTTTAACTACCCATTTCATAATGATCAGAGTTTTCAGGTTGTACCACAGGGCTGATTAATGCTCACCTCAGGTGTGCCAGAGGCTCACGTTTATTACACACGCTGCACACCCATTAATCGGCAGCACAGCACGGGCTGTCATCCCAGATTGCTTAATTACATTGTCTCCCCCTGCCCAGGGCTTATGTGTGTTGTGCAAAGCCATAAATACTCCAAGAGCCCCATTTCCACTGAAATCAATAGGAGTTTTGCTGTTGTACTGCGATGAGAGCTGTGAAAGTAAAATAATGCAGATAACTGTGACTTTTAAGTGAGAAGAGGGGCAGCAAAGGACACATGAATTATGAAAGATTGAACTTAGAGGTGATCTGAAAAAATTACAGGATAAACTGGAAAATGTTAAAGGAGCCATAAGAGTAGGAAAGATAGAAGGCAAAATGAAAATTGGACAAGAAATAAAAATAAATAAGAGGGATTTCAAGTGGATAAAGAATAAGAAGTGAATGAGGCAACAGGGATTCTGCAAAATGGAAAGGGTAATTTTACAGCAGAAGCAGCAGATGTTGTTGGATAAATAAATGAATTATGTGTCTCCTTTCACAGAGGAGAGTGGGAAAGTTCAATGTATCAAAACCAGGAAGATTCCAAAACAAGGGACATCCATGTGGAACAAGAGGTGAAGAACAGGAGTATGCCCACCATGGAGACAAGCACTGGACACCATGGCTCCCTGACTGGTCCTCCTGGGAGTTTCCTCTGTGGTGCATAATTGGTCTGCTTCTCTCTCTGTACTTCATCCAACGTGCTGCTCTTTTTGCCCAGTGTTTTGCTTGGAGGCAGGATCTGTCCAAGTACCTGTTCTGCTTCTGTAGCACTATAGTCACTGCTGACTACCAAGAAACTGCACTAGAATAACTGAATAACTTACTCAGTTTAGACTGAAAAATTTAGACAAAAGAAAATAACTTAATTTTTGGCAGCTCTACCTTTTGCTTTTATCTTACAGAAAGATTTGCCATGACAGATGTTTGACAGCATTTGAGTCAGTCCAGCTCTAGATGTTTATCAGCTGTCCCTCAGAGAAATCTGTTCAACTGTATAACAGCAAAAGAAAAGTCTGCTGAAAATTGCTTTGATGGCTAAATTAGCACTTGGTCAGTTTACAAACACAGCAGCTGGCAGGATTTGGAAATATATTGGTCATTTGACTTTCTCTTGTCATAGATACGTTTTCAATGCAGCAGAATAAAGAAGGATGCATCAGATCTGAATGGGTATAAAAATTTAACTCGAGGAATCTGTAGACCTAAACTTCAAGGTGTGTTATTTTATATCAGTAAAGGGCTGCTCAATGTGGTCATTATTTTTGCCACCAAGTTAGAATCAGGAAGAAATGTGAAAACATGAGGAGATATCCTTAAGGAATTTACAGGAGAACAAAATTATATAATAGCTGCAGAATTCAAATATTCATATCTAGATTAAAGAAATAAAAATATCCTTAAGGATTACAGGTTAATATAGCAAGTTCCAAAAATTAGTTTGACAAGCATACTAACTGAGTATCTCTGATTTGATATAGATCAAAGGTAAATAAATAGGCAGGCAGTCCTGGAAAGGTTTCAAGAGAATAAATGAACATTTGTTGGGAGGGAATGAAAAGACACATAAAAAGAAAAGCAACAACAACAAAAAAGAAACAAAAAAAGAAAAATCCAAGCTTTACAGGCAGTTGCTTGTATCTAGAGCAAAAACATAGTGCAAGCATGATAATGGAAGGTAAGCCCAGAAACTGCTCAGCTTTGGAGCATTGTTGCCAGAATATTTTAGGACCACATTACCCTCTCTTTTAGCCACTGTTAAAATAATGTGAGAAGCTTGCTGTAGAAGCCAGCCCTGTCTGACTGTGGCTGAACAGGGGCAGTGCTGGCTCATGCCAGGAAGGAACACAGGGTGAGTGTAATGAGCCCAGGATGCTGCAACCCCTGCTGGGTAGGGTGGGATTGAGCCCCTGGGAGAAGCTGGGCTGATTGCAGGGATGGGGACACTCCTGGATGGAGACATCAGCTCCAGGGATGGCAAAGAGCTCAGTGTGAGGTAAAAGTATGAAGTGAGCTGGTACAACCAAAATCCCTGCAGCCTGGAGAGACAAATTCAGGTGCCATGGACACTTGGATGTTACACCTGTTGGACACTGATACAGCTGTTATCATTTTTCTCCATTTAGTTTTTCTTTCACTGTGGATGAAGAAATATTAAAGCAAACCATGCTATTTATCTGTCTAAAAAAGCTGTTTTGACAAAGACCTGCTTACCGCACTAAGGTTACATTTACTTTTTCCTTTCCAATAATAAATCTTTCATAAAATTAAGGCATTGACATTACATCCCTGTTAGGATAATTTACTCCCCACAGTAATTTTGACTTAGTTTGTTCTACATGGAGTGATATTTTAATCATCCTTTCAGTGCTTATTGATGAGGGTTTTCTGCAAAAGATGAGAAGATTAGTTTAAAATTATCCCTTGTGAATTTAAAACAATAACAAGGAAGTGAATGCAGTCTAAAACAAATTAAGAAACGTAATAGACTTAATAAAAGGCCGATATTTTATTCAATGTAAGAAAAAATTACTGCAAGACTTGCTGTGGTGGGGCTTCACATACTTTTATCAAACTATGTTCTTTTGTTTCTTTTTCATTGAACAGGCACAAATCTCCCCCTCTCTAAAGGTGAGTGATGAATGAAATTAATGGCTTATATTTTGTCCAATAATAAAAAGTATTACCTTGACTCAGGCATCATATAAAACTTGTGCCTCATTCCTATACTCATCACCTGGGAGTAATTTGCATTTCCTCACCCAGCAGGAGAACCCTGGTTTCAAAGCTTTGTCCTCATCAACTCTTGGCTCTTACTCAGTGTTTGAGGGGTTAGATTTCTTCAAAGATTAATTAACTGCCAGGTCAGAGGGAGTGGAATATCTTCCTTGAACACTAGGATCCCTGCAATGCTGCAAGGATATCGAAGGGTATCCTTAAAGGCTGAAATTACAGCTTCAAACAATGATTAATCTTTTTTCTTTAACTAAACATGACACAGCCTCCACAATCTCCACAGTCTCCAACACTGATGTTAAGTGTTAATCAACCAGATGAAAAAAGTCATAGTGCCAGAGTCCTTGGATGACTGAACTGTCTCAGAAGTTCAAGACCTTAGTGAGTTTCTACCCAGTGAGAAGTCTAGTAATCACAAGCTAAAAAAGAATATCACAGGGCAGCCTTTCCCAGGCACTGAAGAAAATGTGTTTTTTAGGAAAGAAATGTTTCAGCTAAAAATCTTTTTCCAAGGTGAGAAGAGATTAGTTACATGGAACTGGATCTTCAAGAACATTGGTGGCAGAAGAACTTGAGATTTTGAGTGTGTCTGCTCTGAGGTGCAGCAGGGAACCAGGCATGGTCTTACATTGTGTCCCTAGGGGGCCAGGTGGGGATGGAGGTTTTGGGTGGGTTTGTTCTACTCTTTTTGTCTTAAATTGTGTTTGTATCTTGCAGTGTCTTGCTAAACCACAGCTGTCCATGTCTGTGCATGCACTTGTACCTATATTAATGTACACAAACTTGGCACAAACTGTTCTGGGTCTCCTGGGGTCACTCTTGCTTTGCCAAGTTACAAATGCTGTCACTTTGGCTCACTGCGTGATTTGTGAGTTTTGCTGAATGCTTCAGAACTGCTTGGGATTTAAGGCCCTATTTGAGCGTAAAATGTGATTAGCTACAGTGAAGTGACTTTTTATCTGGCTGATACACCTTTCTTTCAATTTAGTTGATGAATGTGCAGTGTTAGCCTGGTCACAGGCATTTCACTTGTGATCCTAGGGAAGCAGCAGTTGGGACTTTTGATGCTGATATGAAATTACTCTCTCGTTCTGCTGGCTAGTGACCATGTGGTTGCCGTTTTGTGCTGAGCAAGGATATGGACAAGCCTGGTCTTTGGACAGCATGAATGGTGAGAGGTCTCACTCCTCACACTCACACCACCAGCTTGATGTTTTGACTGGGGAAAGGTGCTCATCAGTGGAAGAGTGACAATATCTTCAGTGTGCCCTGTTCAATCTGCAGGAAAAAAGATATTTTGCTGTTCCTTTTGCATCTGAGTTCAGTAATGAAGCCTTGCATTAGTTTTGTTATAGCAATTTACTTTGTGTGGGCACAGCAAGGCTTAATTAAACGTTTATGTATATGCTTTGAGAGACTCGTATGGAAAGCAATGCAGAATTGCTACATGTTAATCCTTCCACTGATTCCCATTATCGTGCCCTGGTGTGCAGAGTTTAATCATTTGGGGGATCATTGAGCTGAGAGAAAATACTGGTGCTTGTCAGATGGCTGAACAGCACCCAAGTGTAATGTCCAGCAACCTGAGCCTCTGTGGGCTGCAAAATAAAATATTGCAGTTACCCAAATCTTTCCCACCGCTTTTCCGGAGTAATGGATAGCAAGGAAATATTTACCAGTTCTTCTGTGTGCTACTTGAATTTAATTATGTCTTCTCTGATTCACGAACAGAAGGTGTATAAAGCGTGCCTGTGTACTTCTGTGGAAGCCTTAAATGGGAAGAATGAGTTTTGTCTGATTTGCACAGCCTGTCGCGGACGGACCTCAGCGTACATATGTTGACGGCAATAAGATGATCATTATCCAGCCCATGCCTCCTCTGTAGGTAAAGAGGTAGGGATGCCCCGAGGGTTTAATTCCCAATCTTTCATTTCCTTCCTCTATTTTCAGCCGCTATTAACTTTAAAAGCGTTTTTTTTGCACAAAGAAGGATTATACACAGCGCTGACACCTTATTACTCAGCTGGGTTCGCCGATTGGCTGAAACTCAAAAGTCTTTACTAGTTAGGCTAAAACATTAAAAATGTCTTTTGATAAATGATCTGAAGGGAAAATCAAGCAGATGGCTTTTAGGCCTGTCTCACGATGCAACTTTTCAGGGAAATAATAGTTTCAGTAATGGGTTATAGAGCTTTATTTAAATCACTATACTATTTAGTGGAGAGAGGTGAATCATTTAGGCTTTTTTGGGGGGTGTTTTTTCCTCCCTTCTGTTTTTTCAGATGTTTCTCCTTGAAATGAACTAAAGCACATTTTGAAGTGCTGTGAAGTTATTCTTTCTTCACTTTTTGTAATTGGTCCATCGGTTTTCTGCTGCTGTCTCAGATTTCTTATGGGTGATATCCCCTGACTTTCCACAGCCTGCTTCCTGATGGATTCATTTGCTGTGTGTTTTGCAGGGGCAGGATTTATGTGCCTCAACCTGCTGCCTACAGCTAGAGATCTCCTCTATTATACTGGGTTTATAGGGTGAATTACAGCTTCTGGGAGGCTTTGTGGAAAATTATAGGAAAGTTCTAACCAGCTTGTTTGGCCTCCAGAGAGATTAGGCAGGTGCAGCTGGGATGGGCAGCTGTGTGTGTGCTGGGAGGGCAGGGCTCCCTTCTGCAGAGCACCAAGGTGCCCAGCCTTGTCTGTAGGCATAAATATCAACCCCATGGTTTAGCTCTAAAGGCAGAGGTGCAGCTGTGGTGTGCCTGGGAATTTGTGGTTGTTGTATGAGACACTAGGGCCAAGGAGCTTCTTTATGCAGTGCAGATTAAGTGTTAGAGGAGCTGTATTTTTGGCATGTATTTTATCACCCAGTCTCTAAGGAGAAAAGCCCTTTAACCTGTTTCCAACTGAGCATTCCAGAAATCAAATGTCAAAGATCCTTAGCTGCTTCTGAACATCTAAGCCAAAAAAAATGCTGGGTTTGTAGACAAGTGCATAATCCTGGGGATAACACTTTCCTCTTTGAAAGATCCACTCAGTCCAGCACTCTTCATTAGATGTTGGTGAAATCTTTGGAATGAATACTGGATGTAATTGTCCAGATACTCTAATTTCTGCTTTTAGCAGAAAAAAAATGGCATATTTAATATGACCTTTTCTTTCTTTTTTCCATGTCAAAAAATGAGAAGTAAAGGTGTGTTTACTCCAGCATGGTACTGGTTCAGTGTGAGCTGGAGAGCAGATAATGGATATGCTCCATGCTTCAGCACACTAAATGCTTGAGATGATGTCTTTGTTACTGTCTTTTCATAAATCAATGCAGCACCCTGTTGAGAACTGGATGTAGAAACACGAAAGTGGCTTACTCTAGATAAGAAAGCTGGAGGCCTTGTAGTGCTTCAAAGAGTCTGAAATCAGAAGGAATAAAAATGGGCTCCAAGCTACCAGCAGTGTGTTGTCTTGGGGGCACTGGCTTTTTTGCAGAACCCTGTCTCAGCCAGGGGCACAGCTTCTTGTGGGAGCTGGTCCTGCATCTGCTGGACCACAGTGCCTCTCCCTGGCCACCTCAGAAGAGCCAGAGGCATCTGTGCTAAATTAAATGTGGAGGAGAAAGAATGAACATGAAACCTGAAGGAATGTTGTGTAGGGAAGGAATGTGTAGTAGGGGGTCAGTCAAAGATGTCATATTTGTCCAAATGGTGTTGGCAGAAAGAGTAAAGATAAGAGGGTTTTGCTAAGTCTTGTAATACTACAGCGTAGAATAAAATGTAAGTTGCCTCTCATCTTTGCTCTGCCAGGAACTGGGAGAAAAATATTCCAGTAAAAGAAATACAGGTGAAACACTGAACAAGACCTCCTATGCTAAAACATGTTCTAAACACGACTGTTAGTCATTATGATCCTCAGTAAAAGGAGTTTTCTCCTGAGAAATGTGAGCGTAAAATATAAGTTCTTAATTTTTAATTTGAATCCCTCTGGGCAGACCTTTCTGTCAGCCTGAACCCCCTTGATTTCAATAGTCCTTTGTGGTCCTGGACACCAGCCTAGCCAGGGGTTTAGATTTCTACTACACACTGTTATAGTAGCTTTTCATACATTTTGATTAAAACCCCTGAAACTATTTTTTTTTTTTTTTCTATAGTCCACTCCTTTGTGTAGTCCTTGGTCCCAAAGTCTTTCTGGCCTTTCTCAGGTGATTGCAGGCACTGGCATTTTATTTTTGGATCATGTAATGGAGATAAATACAACAGAGTCGTAAATTAAACTTCACAGGTAATTTCAGACTAGAGACTCCAGTCAGCACCTCTTCTTTTGAGGGTATAGCTCCACTTGACCCATGAGGGCATCTCATTTTGTGTCTGTAGAGGATGACAGCTTGGCCAGACACAGAGCATCCCATGGCACTTAGCACCTGGAAATACCCCGTGCAATGGAGGGCTGGTTCTGTAGGAAAATCATATGTTTTGCCTTCTAAAACTGATAGAAAGTCCTTGAGAATGATAACTCTGGTGAGCACAAACTTTGGAGATAAATGGTACATTGACTTTGCCATTTGCATTTACCGTGCAGCTTGAGATGACTTTTAATTATTCAAAAGAGGCAGAATGTTAGTCACATCTATCTTTGTTCCTCCCCCTAAAGCAAACCCACTCTGTAAATTTTCCTGTGACCACTATTCCAATATTTCCCTGTTACAACTCCTCTGACTTTCACCTCGGTTTTTTTCCTTTCCTTTGAATTTTTTTGTTAGATGTTTGAGATGCAACAGAATTCAGCTACATTGAGTTTTTTTCTTATCAGCTAACTCAGAGCAGGTTGATCAGGTCTATTCATGCAGCGAACAAGAAGAGGAACATAAACACTTTCCAGTGCTACAGGCACATATCTAGAAAAACAGTGTAGCAGTGAAACAGCCTCATCAACATGAATACTGAAAAAACTCCATCATATTTATTCATGCTGGGAAGAAGCGTGTGCTCAGTGTCAGCCTGCACACACATACCTGGCAAGGGGGATGGGAGGGAAGGTAATTCCTCAGCCTGTTTAGAGACACCATCTCTGTATCTCTTCCCTTTGGCATCCACTGCTGCCATCAGCATGGGTACCTTCTTTCTCCTTTTATTTGTAAGATAAGACATATTATTTATTGCAATATTAGCATTTTTTTTTTTTTTTTTTTTTTTTTTTTTTTTTTTTTTTTTTTTTTTTTTTTGTAAAATGCACTGTTAGAAATTTTCAAAGCAGAAGGGAACTGAGTGTTCTTGATGTCATATTCTTGGTGTTTTTGGACAGTCAGAATGCCACAGAATGGCATTCGTTTGAGGAGCTTTGAAGGAAATAATGGAAACCATACAACCCTAAGAGAGAATTCAGGTTTTAGTTGCACAGGAGTGAGGTATTTCATCTTGCACATGCTCCATGAAGGAAGTGTTTTCAAATATTTATTTCATGTCTGTGAAAAATCCTCCCCCCACCAAAAGAAAAAAAAAGAGAGAAAAAAAGGAAAGAAAAAAAAAATCACAATTTCTTAACAGGAGTTTTAAACACTGCAAACCATGTGGTGGTGCTAAAGTTACAAAAGAAGAATCCTTGCAGACACACTCTGACAAAATGTGCAGAATGTGGCCAGATGAGATATGACAACAAGTACAAATTATAGCAGTGGCAAACCAGTAAACATGGAAATCTGAGTAAATCAGTCATTTCAAATCTATTTGCCAAACTGTGTTTATCCTCTGCAAAACCTCACCATCTCCACAGGAAGCACATCAGAGCAATCTCTGCAGGGCATTTGCTGGGTGGAGTAAGGATCTGGATATTCCACAGCAGCCTTTTTGTAGACATTACAGCTGATCTTTCAGCCTAATTGAAATGAACAATGATGATAACTGCATTTTTTTTTTTTTCAGTTTGAGCACCCACTTCCCACTTTGAAATTGCTACACAAGAAGACATTGAATACCTGGAATAGATAGATTAAATATTTATGGTCTAAAAGTGAAAAAAAAAAGTATTATTTTGTTTGTGTAATTATGCCTCATCCCTAAGCTACATGGATATCTCAATATCTTGCAACAAAAAGAGTAATTTTAACAGATGTCAGGTTGTTTTTTTTCCCCTGTGGCTTCATCAGTACAGTCCCATCGATTTCAATGGAGTTCCTCTTGCATGTGACAGTGCAGGATTTGTCCTGCAACCATCTTCTCCTTATTCTTTCTGTCCCACTTTTCTTACATTGAGAAAGGGCTTTGTTTAGAGGTTAGACCTATGAAAGACCAAGACTGGAATTTGTAAGTTTGCTCCTTTCCTTTCCTTTCCTTTCCTTTCCTTTCCTTTCCTTTCCTTTCCTTTCCTTTCCTTTCCTTTCCTTTCCTTTCCTTTCCTTTCCTTTCCTTTCCTTTTTCTTCCTTTTTCTTCCTTTTTCTTCCTTTCCTTTTTCTTCCTGTCAGTTTTAATCACCTAAGTGTAGCCCTGTATTTGTGAGCTGGTTACAGAGGTCCTCAGTGATGAGAGCTGACAGGGGCCAGTTAGCCTCTTAAAATATACTCTGTGACTAGGGCAGAATAATTGCATTCAAAATCCATGTTTAACATTCATTTACAGGCTCACAACGAGGCACACTGTATGTGCCATGCCCTAATTTGTACCACTCTGGGAACATTTCCCTTGTCTCAACACTTCACGTTGGGTTTTGTAGACAGAAGTTGAAGATCTGAGTGCAGACCTGTTTCTGCCTCAGACTTCCTTGTGTAACCTTGGGCCAATTACTAAATCTCTGTGTATCAGTTTTTCCTTCTGTAAAGTGGTGACTACAAAACCTGTCACAAAAGTACCTCGGGCTGAGCAGATTTAGACGTGGATGGAATATACCTTGGTGTTAACACGATATCCATTTTTCAGTAGACTCACCAGAAGTCTTCTTTTCTGTCCTTCCTCCCTCTGGCTATGGAGTTTTCCTACCAGATGGCCTAGAAATGTTAGTAGTGTTTAAGATATAGAGGGACCACATTGGTTTTGATCGTATCCTTATGATTTAAGGAAATTATCTATCTACTGAATATCTGAATTATCTATCTACTTCTAATGAACACTGAACTATATTTTTATCAGTCATCTGTGAGCACACCCTCAGGAATTTGCTGATGCCACCTAGAAGAGTGGTGTGGTTGATACATGTGAAGGACAGGATGCCATCCAGAGGGACCTGGACAAGTTTGAGAAGTGGGTCAGTGGGAATTTCATGAAGCTCAACAGGGCAAAGTGCAAGGTGCTACACCTAGGTCAGGGCAATCCCTGGTGCCAACACAGGCTGGGGGATGGATGGATTGAGAGCAGCCCTGCTGGGAAGGACTGGGGAGTACTGGTGGGTGAAAAGCTGGACACGAGCTGGTCACAGCTGGGCTGGTGTTCTGTGCTCACAGCCCAGAGAAACCACAGCATCCTGTGCTGCATCAACAGCAGCATGGCCAGCAGAGCAAGGGAAGTGTTTTGTTCCCTCTGCTCCCTCCTGGTGAGACCTCACCTGCAGGGCTGCATCCAGCTTTGAGGTCCCCAACATACACAGGACATGGACCTGTCAGGTGAATCCAGGGCAGGGTCATAAAGAGGATCAGAGGGATGGAACACCTCTCGTGTAAGAAAGGCTGAGAGAATTGGGATTATTTAGCCTGGAGGAAAGAAGGCTCCAGGGAGATCTTATTGCAGCTTGTTAGTACTTAAAAGGGACTTCAGATGTAAGTACTTACATCTTTCTTAAATGAAAGATAGGGGCAAACATTTTAGTAGAGCCTGCTGAAGGAGGTGGTTTTAAACTGAGAGTGTATCCAGACTAGATATAAGGAAGAAAGTTTTGATGATGAAGTTACTGGACCTGGGGTGGCAGATGCCCCACACCTGGGAACATTCAGGGTCTGAGGGATCTGGCTCTGAACAACCTGGCCTTGTTGAAGATGTCTCTGCTCACTGCAGGGAGTTGGACTTTAAAGGTCCCTTCCAACCCAAACCATTCTATGATCTACTATGAACCCAAGATTTTACTCCTCATGGTAGTGGGGAGTAAGCTCAGCTCAGAAGCAATCTTTTCATAAGTGAGGTTAGGATTCTGGGGCTCTTTCAGCCATATATTTTGTTCTGAATGTGCTTTGTCACTCAGTCTGGCAAGGTCTTCAGGAGATGCACTTCATGGACAACTCACCCTTACTACACTGAATTCTTTTCTTTCATAGTTTATCACTGAGTTTCATCAGAAAACTTTGCCAATCCATTGCCTTCCTTTGCCCTCTATCTCCATCCCATTTCTCCTTCCTTCACCCCTTTCCCAGAGCACCTAAAAATGTGCTGGACAGCACAGACCCAGCACAGCCCAGCTTTCTGGAAAGCTCTCCTAGTGACTTTTCCTCCATGCCTGAGCTGACCTTTGACTGCTGCCTGTTTTTCCTGTCCCTTAATCAAGTAATAATTCAAACGG
>WEIU01007843.1:478546-543135 GCA_013389925.1 Aegithalos caudatus | reverse complement strand
TGTCGGTGCGGGGGGGGGGGGGGGGGTGGGGGTGTTTGTTCTTATGCAACTGCAACTTAGTTTCCATAAAAGCCTGTGGAGTGGGACTTTGTTAAAAATCATTAGGAAGGTAGACAGCATCAGCCCTGTCCAGGTACTTGTTCTCCCCTCCAAATACTTCCCATGGGAGCTTAAGAACTAGTAGTAATGAAGCTTGATGATGTGGTCATCACTAGGTTGTTCTCCAAAAGTGTTTCAGATGCTGATCAGTTTCAGAAGGTGATGCATGAAACTTGCCTGTGTGCATAAATTCTGTATGCTAACGATGTCTTCCTGGTACACAAACCCAAGATGTTGCAATTATTTTACCTCAAGGCAGGCTCTGTCTGAAGGAGGAAGTGGAAAGGGGGACAGGACATTCTGAAACTGAAAAATACCCTGCTGAGGCTTGATCCCAAGAGATAGGGAAATCTGGAGAAGCGGCACTTGCAGTCATGACAAATTGTCTAGATCACAATGTCTGGTGGAAAATATTGGAATATTTGAATTTTTCTTTCAAGCACTTAGAAATGTTTTTCTTGAAGAAAATGTGCTTATATATACTTTTTGTATTCATATGTGAGGTTTTTATCTATTCTTTCATATAAGCAATTATGTGGAAGTGCCTCTAATGTACCAAAGCACCCATTTCTTAGAGAGCTGCTTTGTTCTGAGTTTCCCAACTAACCTGCTGTGCTATGGGCAATGCTGAGAAATCTATCTGTGGGGGATTTCTGAGTCAAAGAACTCATAAAAAGCTCAACTGAAAAGCCTAAACACGGTTTCATTTCTGTTTGATTCCTTTATTAAAAACCATATCCTGAATGCCCAGCTTCCCTACCTTTCCTCTGATGTGCAGTAAAAATTCTGGTTATTTTCCTGGGGAGAAGTGAAACCATCACTGGGGCCAGATCAGGCCCTTCACAGGTCTTTATCAACATATTTCCAAGTTTCCTTTCAATTCATTTCCCTAAAGATTACATTAGAGATTTCGATTTCTGCTGACAATTCATACCATGCCCCAGTCTAGTGGGAGATTTAGGGAGGGGTATGACTCACTGACATTCTATTCCAGGTTTACACTTCCTCATTTCTGTGTGGTACCTACAGCCAGCATTTTCCAACAGCAGAGACCAAACCCTCCAGACCCCAATGGGAACAGCCAGCAGCAGAAACATGCAATCACACAGCAGCACACTGCCTTGCACAAAAACCTCCATATTCATAATGAGGGCTTTTTTGCAGAAAATATTTGTTTGTGGTTTTTACTCTTTCTAAAATGAGTATTCAATTACTTTTTATTTTTTTTTTTCCTGGGAAGCAACTGTTTTCACTGACAAGTTATTATTTCCCTCACCCTTGCTATGGGAATGCTTTGCTTCAAATATGCACCTCAGTCTCCCTGCCTTACTCAGATAGGCTCTTTAAAACCATGAGCTGCATGAGTAAGTAAAACAAATTGAAGTCGTAAAATGGTGTCCGTGTCTGGCTGGCAAGTGCCAGTCGCTGTATCAGCACCTGCTGTTTACCCCATTGCAGGTTTTTATTGCATTTCCCACACATTGCAAGCGTTTGGCTTCTGTGGAATCATCCTCCCGGTCCTGAGCCGTGATGAACCTCTTGTGCTCCTCTGCACAGCTCGCTCCCAGCAGCCCCAAAACCCAGCTCTGCTTCTCTTGTATGGCTGACAGCAGCTCCATGATTTCTGCACTGCCTTGTGTATTCAAACCAGCATTGACTTGCAAGCCCATGGATTTTTTTTGCCAAGCCAAAAAATCCGTATTAATAAAGCAGAGTTTGGTGCTGCTGAATATAGCAGTGACATTTGTCTCATGTTTGTGGCTTTGATTGGATAAAACTCTGGCAAAGGCCTTTCTGAAATGTGTCTCAGGCTGTGCTGAGAGAGATGTGAGCTGGGCTTTGTTGGCTCCGTGTGCTGGGGCACCGCGACAGACGAAAAACACAATTATCTAACACTGCCAAAGTAATAGCTTTTGCTTATTCCTCAGCAAAAGCATAAGGGCCAAGTCCCCAAATCATTGAAGTCAAGGGAAAGATTCCTGTTGTTTCACACAGCTTTGGATCAAAGCCCCTGTGCAAAGGGACAATTTCTCAGTAGGTTAAAAAGAAAATACTTTTTTTTTTTTTTTTTTTAATCCAAAGAATGAGAGCATGGACATGCTATTTCTAACCCAGCTATGCTGAAATAAAGAGAGTGGAGAAGATTAGGGAAAATTCAGATGAAGACATTTAGAAAATAATTTACTCATCAAAATCCAGTTTTAGGATGACTGAAACTATTTATGAGTCTGTGGTGAATTTGAAAAAAGGGCTTGGCAAAGGATCAGCGTGGGGGTATTTATCTACAAAAATTTGTTAGAAAAATAGCATTTCATTTAGAAATGTTGCATGATGCAATTTAAAAACAATAAAGCAACAACTGGCTTGACCCAAACGCACTGAAGTAAATGATTCCCCTACTCCCAAATGATCCTTTTGCCTCCTTCCTCAGCATAGCCATCAAAGGAAGGCAGGAGTCTGATTGCCCAGCTGTGATTGTAAGGAAACGACTCAAACACACAGTCGCTGTTGCCTCGTTTGTGGCTGAGCCAGAGGAGTGAGCCATGAGCACTCCCATTAACTGGCAGGCTAAGCATTTTTTGCTGCTTGTTATGGGGGGAAACGCACATGGATGTCTCTGTTTAATCGGATGAAATTCCGAAAGTGCTTTTTGGTTCCTGTGGCTTTCATCTTTGGTGCCAGGGTTTTCAGCCCTCAGTGGGAAGAATTAAGGTGCTTCCTTTTCTGGCTCTCCCGAAAGGCAGATTGGTTATTACACCTGGATGCAAATTGAGCCGTCTGCCTTTGTTGAGACAAAGAAAATGAGAACGAGCTTCACTGTAGGAACAAAAGCTCCTTGGATTTGGAAGGACTGGCTCTGGATATACGTGCAGGGGGCTGGGGGTGTGTGTGTGTGAAAGCAGCCTGCCTTCTCATGGACTAAAGGGCTCTCATCCATCTTTAACCACAGCTCAGCACTGCTCTGGAATGCTCTTGGCATTAGTTGAGAAGTTGCACCTCCACTAAGGGACTCTTGCTGTGCTAGGTGTGCTGTCTCCATCACCTGCTTTCACTCCACATCTGCCCTTTTGGATGTGTTCTGACCTGTTCAGTCCAGGGCCTTTCCTCTAGCAGTGACTACGGCAGATAATTAAGAAAACAGTTTTGAGGAAAAATATATAAATCAATTACTTACCCAAATTTCAACCATCAGCAGAAAATATACCTCTCAATCCTCCAGTTTAACACTCAGATAAACTTTCTACCATGGATATTTATATCTTAAGCTCTTTTAACACCCTGTGGTGATAAAGTCTGTGCTTTAATTCTATGCTATGTGAAGACAATACTTCCTTCTCTGTGTTTTAAACACTCTGCCTAGTAATCATATTAGGTGCTCTCTAGTTCCTGGGTTATGAGCAGTAGTTGTTAACCTTTCCAGATTGGCTTTACTGTACTTGAACATGATTGCCAAGCTTAGCCTGCTACACAGGCCCCTCTGCCATCCTTTGTCCAGGCAGAAGTCTGATCTGTTTCACAGCTCCTTTACAGGGCCCATTCCCTACTTGGGGACAGCCATGAGCTTTGATGTTCCCAGTGCTTCCACTTTTGGGGAGAAAAAAGGGTAGCAGGACCGCATGATATCCAAGATATGACCTGAGATATCCTCTAATTTCCTTTCCAAATATTACTGTCTTTTTGGTTCCTGATGGTAACTGAGTTGATATTTTTGGAGTACAATGCAGAACAGTCTTACACAGAATTAGGCAATATCCTGTTGTTTTGCATTCATCCCTGGAGGTGTTTTCTCAGTATCCATAGCTTCATACATCTCATGACAATATTATCAGCCTGGAACAGCGTTGGACTCAGAAATGGCTGCTGAGGTTTTTCTGACCAGTTTTCTCTCAGTGGTTTTGTCAGGAAGCCTAAAGCACACAGATGAGACAGAGGAGGAAGTGAACATGCAAAGATATCTGATACCATCACTCCCAGACCTGAGGGTGACAGGCACCATAAACCTATCTGAAAGCTCACCACAACTAGCAGCATGGTTCGAGATATTTTTATATGGATTTTTAAATTTTTTTGAGAAATAAGTATACCTTTTGTTAATTTTTTATAGCAGCTTGAGAAAACAGTGGAAGTGTGTAACAACAGAGGATTTAGATGGTGGATGCTGCTACCAATAAACATCTCCTGTGGAAAGGCCGCTTGGGGAGGCATTCAGGCAAAGCAGCCAAGTCCACACACCACACACACCACAGCTAAGCTCAGCAAAGAGAGGCAAGGAGGGCCTTTGTATGAGAAATTCCAGTGAAGGTTCATTCCAACACACTGAAGGGGATCAGGAACAAAAGACCAGACCATGTGCTGTGCACAGGTTAACTATGGGGTCAGGGTCTGTAGGCACAGGGGCAATACAAAGGGCAGGGCAAAGGTCAGTGCCCTATAGGGGAGATGGGGCAAACCACCAGGGATACCACAGCCAGTGTGGAAAAAGGGAAAGGAGAATCTATGAGAATTACAGGCATATGGGGAGAGCAGAACTGGGGTGGATCACATAGTGTTACGAGGCACCATGGGGGAAGTCTTTTCTTTCAGCCTAGGTGGAGACTATAGTACAGTCTTCCAGGGCAAGGCCTTGGGGATTTCCCTGAGCGGTTCAGAGGATTCCACAGAAGTGTATCCATTTCTCTACATGAAATAGCTTTCTGTTCAGAAAAAAAATTCTTTAATTTTTTTGTTAAAGTGTTTATGCTAGCTTAAAATCACAATAAGAAGTTTCATTTGACTGAGTACATAAGTATGTTTCCTTCAGGAACAGACATTAAAATAAAAATCAATTTGTATTCACCCAGCTTTAAATGTGATGCTGAGAGAGTGGAAAACTGCATTTCTCCAGCACTGTAGTCATCAGCTTCACTCCTGATCTCACCCTGATCTGTGGGGTGGAATGAGGAAGGCCTTTAAACCAACATAGTACAAATTCTCAGGTGAACGAAGGGCAGAGATCACATTTTTACTTCTGTGCAAACCCACTGCCAGCTATATCTAAAAGTCTGTACTGGTGTGTTGTGTGTGGAATAGGCAGAGTGCATCCAGGGTACATGGAGGAAATCACCTTTAGAAGTGTTTCCATCTTTTCCTCTGGTAACTTCTGGATAATTCCAACTTGGACTGGTTTGAGCAATCTAAAATAACTAACCCACGTTGAACTTAAGAACATTCTGAGGAGCAAACCTGAATTTGATTGATATTTTGGATAATTTCATCCCCATGACTCTCTGCCCAACTTTGCCAAGTGAAAAAATGTCCTTGCATCCTATTCATTCTGTGAGAAAATTCACCTGGAGAAGTGTCAGATCTAGATCCAGGGAAGGGCTTGCAGGTTTCAGTGCCTAGCTGAAACTGGGTGTTGCTTAATTTCTGCCTCGATATGTGTTGGATTACACTCCTCTACAGTGAAGTTACATCAGTGAAAGAAACCAGGCAAGCACAGTTGCAGGAGGTTCCCTTTGTTATCTGCTTTGAGCACTGGTGTGAGGGGAGAGAGAAGGCCAAATGTTTTTGGGCAGGGAGAAGAGCTGCGTGTGGATCTTGCATATGTTGTGTGAGACCTCTGAGTCCTGAGCTCTTGTGGAAATGGGGAAATGCTCTTCTCTTCTGCTTCTCTTTTGCAAGGAGATTGACCTCCTCACAAAATGTGCTTCAGCTATCTTCAGGGAAAGCAGGCAGGGGAATGATGAGTTTGTTCCCAGATCCTAGTGGAATTCTAATGGTGTTTGGGAATGGAGATGCAAAGATTCTCAAAGTTATCAGGACATACATCCCTCAGAGGATGCCTTGAGGCCTTAAGGATATTTACTGACAGATATGGAATAATTAAGTTCTGGGAACCTGGGACATCTCCCAGTTGGGAGGGATTTTGAAGACATCCTGGTTTTGTGCTCTGTGAGCCTAAGTCCCCTTGCAGATCAAGGCCTAACATGCAAGCAGGGACGCCCTGTAGAAGACCTCCAAGGAGTTTAAATCCACTACAAAATATGATATGTAACTGGGTGCTTAAAGACTATGTCACACACAGCAGGGACAGGGATTACATGGATAAATTTAAGTTCAGATGTGCCTATCTTTGAATGGAAACATCATAAATTTTAGCTCTATTGAAAATATCTTGTGTGATTGATGCTAGTTTAGAGGCAGTAGATAAAGAAATGTTGTTGGTTTTGAACATAAGCAATATTTATTGTAGTGGCTTTCTATGAGTCGAGCCTTTTCAGGATAGGATCTTCTGGTTAAACAGCAAACATCGCGTTCCCTCATGTTTTCATTAAATGTGAGAGTACGATTGTATCAGTGAGAATAAGGATAACACTGTACAACTCGCCAAGTTAAGAGTATTACAAAAGGCTTTAAAGGTAGCAGTACACAGGGGGTGTAGGAACGTGAGGCTTTCTTTGCTTTGGACTGAGAGGCTGTTTTCCAACACTTCCCAGCCCCCTGTTTGCCAGCAGGGACACTCCCGGGATGACAACACATCTACTGCAAAACACTGTCTTGCTTCTGAGGGAGGGGACATTTCAAGGAGGGCACTTATGACAAAGGGTAAATATTTACCTCTCTGCTTCCAAAGTAAAGGCTCTTTCCCTTTTTAAATATATTAGGCAAATAAGAAAATCTGCCAGAAATATATTTTTCCTGGTAAACAGTGCTGGAGAAGGAATGCAACATATTAAAGCACATCTACTACACCTGAGCTGAGTTGTGTCACCTCTAAATGCCTTGGAATAGCATCCTCTCACCCATCCCATCATCTAATTATGAGTATTAATGGGACTTTCCAGAGTGCATCCATGGGGAAATGCACTGCATCTCTCTGTTTTTTTCCTTCAGCATGACACTGCCTGGGCACACTGTGGGCTTTATTGGCAACAGCTCTTCTTCATTTGAGATGTGTAAAGCTATATTTACAGTACAACGGTTTTAATTACCGATACAGAAGTGATAAAAGGGAAGGAAAGAAAGGGATGATCCATAATTGCCTATTTTTGCCTCTGATCAGCAGGAATTCCATCAGTTTCCTCAGAATTGTTCCCTAAAGGAATGAAGCATATATAAATATGTAAGATGAGTTTTAATTACTGAAAATGCATCAAAAGCAGTGTATGTTTCCATGACTAAAACCTTTCCTGGAGTCATGATAAGCGTCCTGCAGAAAAATGGGCCACTAATTAGTAAAGAAAGTAAATTATAATCATGCATGGCAATATCCACGCTAATGGAGTTGGAACGTGCCAATGTTAATTTTGTAGAAAGGGCATTTTAGGACTTGGGTTGCCACATGAACCTCAAATGAACAAGGATGTGCTCCAGGATGTGCTAAATCCTCTCTGTTGACCATTGCCCTCAGCAAAACAAAGGTAAATCCTGCCCTGTTGCTGTAGTGGGAGGTTTAGGACTGGGTTTTAAGGGATGTGAAGCACTTGTTTCAGGTGAAACTGGCATCCAAATGTATCTGCTTTTCTGGTGGAAACTGGCAGTTCACTGAAGCCAAATCCCTTCCATCTGGAGCAGATGAGAAGTCTGTAATTTTATACAGAAAGGGAAAAAAGCCTCCAGTAGTCCAACTTTCCCAAATCTTTGTAAGATATGGAGGTGTGTCTGCCCTAATTCAGAACAGGAGTGATTTCTTTGAGAGCACAAAAACATATTTAGGTCAGAGAAATTGTTTCCCACACATCTCTACTTATGAATTTATTTCCAGATATAAGGCAATGTTGTGTCTCTGGGTATTCTGGGAGTGTGGGCTCACTCTCAAAATGCTCCTTTTTTTAGCTTTGTTTGCATGAGTTTTCCTTGTATTTTGTAGTTGATTAGTTTAGATTGATGCAATTAGTGTAATTAAGTATAATTATGAATTTTGGTGCAAATTTGTGTAATCATATATTTACAATGTGTAATTAGGTAATTACAATATGTAATTTGCAATATAAAATGTAGTGTCATTACACAATGCTGATTAAATTTCATATTAAAAAAAGATGTCCTGGCACATGGAATGGATGATCTCAAAAGTTCATTCTTTTGGAATATCTTTAGGAAGTCCTTTCCAAATTATCCAACCCCTTCTATTTCCCATATGGAACCAGAACACTGCAAAAATCTGATTTTATAAAGCAAACATATTTCCTCATCTCACTGTATCCAGCTGAAAAAAATGCCGTCACCCTCCACCTACATTTCCCACCCTCTTTTCTATGTACAGACTTTAAAAGAAAAACAGACAAAAAGAGCTCCAATAAAGCATGCCAACAATTTGCAGCAGCAGCAAAAGAGCAGTAACAAATAGATTTATGTTTTGGAATTGTAATGATTTGTGCTCTGTTTTATTGAATCCATTTTTCTATGTAATATTTAATCTCCAAGCAGGGCATTTAAAATGCAGCAATTAAATGCCTTTATATGTTGATGCATCTCTGAGGACCAAAGATGAAGTAAATGGATTCTGCATGTGGATACTTTGAGGATGTCTTCTGGGAAACGAAATCTCCATTTCAGCATCAGCAGTTAATAGTAACTGAGCACCTTCATAGTCCTCTGTGGTGTGTTCAGAGAGACTGTTCATCCTTGTGGAGGAGGACTAAAGGAATTCCTGTTGTGTTTGACACAGATCTGCTCAAGATATTGAGGTTATTGGTCAATGGATGTGATGGTAGAAAGGAAAGTCACTCTCATGCTAACCTAGCAAACTATCTGCAGGTCTCAACCTCAGCATGCAATAAATCCAGCTCCTGGGATTTGGCAGTATCCCAGCAGGCATTGCCCTTCATCTGTAGGACCAAAAGGCTCTTTAAAAACATCTCAATCTCACATTAAGGTGTCTTTAAGCCATTATACTCCAAAATTGTAGCAGAAATCTCAATCATCTTAACAAATTATTATTGCTTGGGCACTGTCACAGCCTCATTTCTACTGAGCCATGAAACTACAAAGCTCAACACGCTGAAGCTGCTTGTTCTCTTGGGGAAGATGTGACTTAATGTTTATTTTGGTCAAGTCACCCCCCTATGTGGGCCTGATATTTCTGGGTCTGAGAGATTTTAGCCTGTTAAGCAGCTGCTAACCTTTTCCCAAGGGAAAATTTCTCAAGAAAGTTTCTTCTCCAAACAATCTTGGGGAAACAACTATCCTTTCTCAAAACAATCTTTTTCCAGGTGGTGTTTTGCTGTTTCTCTAGTTTAACCAATGGGATTAGAGAGGTGTCATTCCTATTCACCAATCATGTTAAGTCTGTATCGAAACACCTTATAAAAGGTAGTAAGAATTAGACAATAAAGCTTTTTTTCTGTGCTCTTTGCCTTCTGAAATATTTGAAGTCTCTCATCTTTCTTTCATGTCCTACAATGACACTCCTATTCATGGTAAGTAATTGAAAAGACAACAAGGCACTATAAAATTAATTTTAAGTCTGATGCTTCTGGCTAGAACAGGCCCAAGGGGAGATGGTTTCATCCATACAATGAAACATCTTCCCCAAAAACTGCAGAGGCTCTGTAATGAAGGAGCAAAGGATTTAATGAGCCCAAAAGGGGCTATGAGGTGCTGTTCAGAGTCTTGAGAGATTTTGGACATGAGCCAGCTTCTGGTGCCAAGCCCTCAGTGTAAGCCAGGGCATACTGGGGAAACTTCACTGCATCCTTGCTAAAAAGTGATGTGATTCCAAGCAGGCACAAAGCCAGCAGCAGAGCCTGAAGAGGGGCCATGCCATTTGCTGCTCCATGTTAACAGATTTCCACTGCAACCAACACCTTGGCACAGCCAACACTTTCCTGAGCTCCAGATGACAGCACTACATCTAACCTGACTACAAATCCTGCTCGACTTGACAAGGAAAATAGGTCTCAAGTTTCCTATAACTGCACTGTGAACCACCCTGAGGAAACACCTTTTGCACTGGTTTCCAAACAGTGTGGTCTTCTCTACCCTTGAAACAGAGGTGTGAGCAGAATCTAGTCTTTTATCAGGGCTGAAAGTGAAGTATGAACAGGACCATAAACAGAAAATAAGAACTGCTGAAAAGAGAGGGAAAACTCATCAGCTGGGGTATTCTGCTCCATGAAGCTTTTTGGAAAAACAAGATAATTCGCAAAACTCTCACTGAAGCACAAGAAATTTGTACCACTGGTTTCCATTAATGCCTGTGAAGATTACTCATTAAAATATCCACTGCACAGAAGGGAGAGTAGACTGTGTAGCTCTGCTATGAAATAAATGTAGATGTTACCAAATAAAGGACAGGTTTGTGCACAGATCCTGTAAAAAACATTCTGTGATGTCTGGCTGTGAAGCAAGTCAAATGGTAAGGTGATGAGAGGATTTGGAATAAAAATAAATACACGTAATTGAAATAAAGGGGGAAAACACATCTTTTGACAGCAGAAGTACACACTAAGGTAGGAACTATCAGAATCAGGAATTGCTTTTTCAAGACACAATAGAGTCATTCAAAATGTCTGTCAAGAAAATAAGATTATCAGGATAGCTTTATCATTAGAAGAAAAGGAATATTAAAAGACCTCAGTTAGGTCTGAATAAAAAAGATAAATTTAAAGTAAACTGGCATGGAGTTTATCCATGGTTGGGTTTGCAGTAATAAAGTCAGTCAGGGTATAAGCTATGTGATTTACAGGCAGTAAGCTTCTGTAAAATTTACAAACTGCTGTTATAAAATGTCACCATTTATGATGCATTCCTCTCAGCCTGCATATATAAAGGGCACTGCAACAGAAAGAGTAGCAAAGGCAAAGCAGTTTTCTCTCCTACCTAGCCAGCTACCTTTTTTTTTGCTTTTACAGCAGCAGCAGAGATCTATCATCTGATGACCCTGCACTAGGTTTTTTCTCATTAGTTTTTCTGTTTGTGTAGATACACTGCTGGTCTTGCCATTGTTAATAGAAAATTTAGGGTGGTTTAAATGAGAGGTTTTTGTAATAGACTCATGAATGAATAGAGGAAGACTCCTCCCACACCTGTCAGAGTTTATATAAAAGAAGGGCTTATGACAGAGTTGGGTAATTACCTGTTTTTTCTGCATTGATTTAATTGCTTGGTCTACAGCTCTGCAAAACTAAGGTATCATAGGCCAAATTTAACCTTTTTCTTGATGCTCTTTCTCCAGAAGCTGACCTTGGGAACTCAGCATCCATTTCCAGCCTGGCTAGTTGAATCTAGAAAACCTTCAAGAATTCCCCTCAAGGTGCCAAGTCTGTTACAAGGCTTTGCTGGCAGGGTGACTGGGTATTTTTACTGCACCTTTTGGACAAGTTCAGGTGTCATGGATGGGGATAATTTTGGCTGGTATTATCAGGTTTCTGGTCAGCTTGGGCAGCAGGTGTCCAGGCTGAGCTCCTCAGGGGGTGATCTGAAGTGACTGAGCTTCTTTGGAGTCACAGCCTAGTCCCTGCTTCATGGCAGGAACACCCAACACATTGCTCTCATTTTCTGTGTCGACTGAGGGGGTAATTCCTGCCCAGAGTTTCACCTCCAGGTGAAAGCTCAGATATTATTTTGGGCTCTTTTCAGCCCAGTGTGAGTGACACAGTTGCCTCTGACCTAAGGGGAAAGTCCTGATACTCCTCTGTCAGTACCAACAAAGAAGAAACGCACTCTGAATTAAGATGTTAACAGGGCTGTATTCTGGAAGTTCAGGAAAATAAATCAATAATGGTGGTGATAAAACTGCAGTTTAATGGTAGCTGTTATAGTAAAACAATAGTCAGTGCACAGCCATTTTACCACCCTATGGCAATGGTTTATACAGTTTACTCTGACAGATTTATGGTTGCCTTCATTTAATAATTTACTTCTCTTTAGCACAACCACCACCATTATAAGTTTAAAATAAGCTCTTTTTAATTTTACTGCACAAAACCCAATAGAGTATATATCTACTGCCTCCCTAGGAAAATATTTGAATTTCAAACTGTTCATAAGGAGAAAAACAAGTACCATTTAGGAACCACCTCTTTTGAAGGAAATTGGATGAGCCTCATCAAATTCAGCAGAGAAATGTATCTGAGAGCATGCAGGACGGAGAGTCCTGTGTCTGTGAAGCTGCCAGTAAACATCAAGAGTGTGCTGTGCAATGAAAAACAACCAGCAAACTGGTATAAATTCCTCATAAAGTTGTATTGCAGTAACTCAGATCTGAAAGTTAGGAGACTACTGACATATGGGATAATCTGGAGTGTCCTGGAAGGAGCAGTTTCATGTGAAGTCTATAAAGAAAATATAGAGGGTCATGCCAGTACAACTCCACAGTTTCTGATGCCAGGGAGGACTAGAGTGGGATTGTTTTCCAGTACTCACTTTTGTGGAAATGCTATGATTTGAGGTGGATTGAGTCAAATATGAGTTAGAGAATTACACGATCAGGACCTTGTATGCAAGAGGGACAGCAAATAAATGCAGTAAAATCAAGTGGTATTAAAAAAAAAAATAGAAAAATTAGAAAATCAAAATGGGTAGGTGCTGTGGCATTTAATGAAGACTTTGAGATGCTTTTTGAATGAGAACTTCAGCATTATGTATTCCTCCTGTTGATAGCTGTAGGTGAAGGGAATACAGGTGACCTCACCCCTGATAAGTAACAGCTGTGTTAATTACCCAATACAGCCTTGCCCCTGATGAGTCACAGCTATAGCCAGTAAAGGTAAGTGTGATAAAAGGGAGTGGGTAGCTGGTGAGGATCATGAAGGAGCAGGGTTCTGGGCAGAGAGAAGTCATTGCTGAGAGGTCAGTCTGGGTCTGCAGTCGGAGCTGTTGTTGGAACCTGCAGTCACAGCCTAGCTGGGTAAAAGCCTGCATTAAGAGTCTGCAAACTCATACCTGCAGTCAGTTTTGCAGGAAATAACCAGCAGTCAGGGGCTGCAAGGGAAACCTACAGCAGGAGCTTCCTGCAGCCAGAGTCAGGGAATAGTTGGAGTCAGGATGGCTGAGCTGTAAAGAGGAGCAAACCAGGCCCCTTTTCATGCTGTGATAAACAAGAAATCTGTGTCTTGGCTCATTTCTACCTTCTAACAAGAGGGCTGCTCAACAGATATCAATGCTAACTTTCCAGGCACTTTCCGTATTTCCTTGGATTTTGAGCTTTTGTGATGTTTTGTTCCTGGCCTGTGGATTTGAGTGTGATCACTGAAAGCCAGAAACGTGTTAAGTCTTCTAAGAGGGCTTACAGTAATTTGTGGAGGAGCCAGGTGAGCTTATAAAGCACAAGATTAATATTGCTGCACCACAGATTAGGTGACTTAAATCAGGATTGCAATGAGGCTCTGTGTCAGGACTAAAAATAGAGAACAGCCTATGGGTCCCTTTTGCATAAAGCCATCCTTCCTCTATGAATATGTTGGCCTGGTCCTGTTGAAATAAATCCCAGCAATTCCACTGATTTTAGTGACTCAGAACAGACCATGAGCACCTGCTCTTTCAGATCTGTCTCCTGCACTAATATCTAGTTTGGATTTCCTTCTGCAGCATATGTTAAGTGCTTGATAAAATATTTGAGCAAATCCAGCATTTTTTTCAATGGAGTAACATAAATTAATGATGCATAGATCAACAGAATTATATTATTTAATCAGTAAATACAAAAAGTTGGCACTTCAAAGCACAAAACATTTAGTACAAATACATGTTGTACTCAGTTAGAAAGGCAAAGAAAAAATCTTGATGCATGTTGGAGCATTTCTTTTCTGCATAATTGCTCTACCAAAAGTCCTTGAACGCTGGCTAACCTCCTTCAGCAACAAAGGACATAGCATGTCTTTTCAGAATCAAATCTTTTTCCTTCCTTGTTTCTGCTGTCTTAAGGAGTAAATAATATTAAGTTGCACCAGAAAACTGAACTTGAAGCAAACTTATTTTATACTACTGGGGACTGAAGTGCTGCAAAGCCATATTTGTGGGATGCATGGGCACAGTTTTAGGCATGATGGAAACATGTGTATGATATAATTTCTTTCATTTCACCTTCTTACCCTCCTGTTTTCAGTCCTCCTCCTGTGAAAGGAGAAGTTAGAATTAGACTGCCTGTCCAAATCCAAATACTGAGTTTCTGTGCAATGTGTACATGCCACATGCCTGCACACTATTTTTCCACAGGTTCTCTGTGGATTCTCTGTGTCTTCAGTACACAGAAGAGGGGTGCTCAAAGAATGAGTGGATGCTTACTAGTTCTGTTTTCCTCATTGTTCCCTGAGCAGCCCCATGAATTACTTGCACACACCATTCAAACCTTACTCAGCAAACAATTGTTATTTTCCTCCTGGGCTCTCCTTTACTGTTCATTGCTACAGTACCTAAATGCTTCACAAATATTAAGGTACTTATTTTTATGCCATTCACCTGGACATGCAATAACTCCACTTTAGTGATCATAAAATGCAATTCAGGGAAAGAGGTTAAAAATATCCCCATCTGCATACCCAGATGGAGGCATGGGATTTTGGTTTTCAGCACACCCAGACTATTGCTCTCAGCTGGAGCTGCACAAGCTCCAGCCTTCTGCCAGCACGGCTCCTGTGCCTTTTTAGGCACCTAGGGGCGCCCTCATTGCCAGTGCCTCTGGAATTCTGCTTGGCAAACGGGGGGAGGAACTGCAGCTGTTTTCGTGGGCAAGGAGGCTCTAGTCCTTTTGAGTCTTAAATTGGATGTTGAGATGCCTTGAGCTGGTATCATCCATCCATGGTTCTCATCATGCAGGTGGAGCTCATGAATCTCACAGCTTCATGAATCCCTGCTCCTTCTGCAGGAGAACAAGGAATTAACGGTCTGTGGGGACCCTCGCTGCTTTTCCTTGACGCTGTAGTAGTGTGTGGCTGCTCAGTTTCCATCTCAGTTTTGTGGCTCAGCTCCAGATAAAACTGGGATAGTCCAGGAATATTTGGGAGGAGTTACAATCAAATTACGAAGCTAATGGAGTGCCTGCATTTGGCCTGGATCTGCATGTGACCTTGGAGATGGTGCAAATAGTTTCTCCAGGCACATCTTGCAGATAGATCAGCTCTTGTCAAGCAGCATGTTGGAAGTTCAGGACTGCCTCTTGCCACATCTCTTCTTGTTATAGAGTGTTCAGTGCTCAGTGAGGGTGTCCAGATGGCTGGCTCCATCAAAACCACTGCAAGATCCTTTTCCAAATAAACAGCCCAGAGATGCTGCTGAAACCATAAAGAAATCTGCAGACTGACATGATTTTTACATGACTGTGGGCTGCAGAAAAGGGAGAAACAGGGCTATCCAGAGTTGATACTGTTTTGGAAGAAACCTCCCCATCAGAGCTGTGGGTTAAAACTTAGCAAATAAAATTTGTAATGCATAAGATCCATTCTGCTTACAGGAGTTTCCTCAACAGCTGTTGTGCATCCACACTGACACATATTCCCATCAGTTACCAATCCAACGTGGATTTTGGATTGCAAAATCAGGCAGAATCACAGCACCAGGTGGAATGGCCTCAGGCCAGTTTCTGCAGCCTAGTGAGCCTCACACAGGCTCTGAAGTAATTTCTGGGAGCCTTTGAATGACTTACACAGAGGATATATTAAATATGCCTTAGGGGAAGAAAGGCAAAAGACTGAATTATTCTAAGACTTGCAGAAGTAATATTCAAATGTCTAAGGAGTGCTCTGGCGTCCTGAATTGAACCAGAGGAGGGGATCAGTTTTATCATGGCCACCGGGTCTCAGACATCAGCTAAACTTTCCCTCTTGCTCCTACACAGGAAAAACATTTTCTTGGCTTAGACTGGGTGGGGGGAAACTACCTGAATAGTAGCAATATTTGCACAGGGAAGCAAGAACACTTGCTAAAGGGATTTAAAGCCCCCACTAAATTCTGTGACCATCCATGCCCTCAAGAAATAAGATGGAAGCGGGATTAATGTCCTTTAGGAAATTGAATGGTAGTTCTGAAGATATTATGAAAGCCTCTGTCTCTGATATTATCTATTCAAGAGGTAAGCACATTTTTTCCCCCCAAGAATGGGCTTTTGCTAACCTTTCATCCTAACCAGTGAAAGGAACAGCTGTTTCTAGGGGTGACAGAAGAATCAATCAAATGGTTGGTTAGTTGCCTTCTGGAGAAGCCTCTGTAAAGCATCAGTGGTCACCCAAAACCATTTAATTTTCATAGTTATCAATGAGAATTTGGACAGAACTTGTGAAAAGATACAGTTTTAAAACCCCACATAATTATCTGATAAGTTAAAAGGATAGGAGAAATAGACATTGGGATGACAACCAACCAGGATTTCTGACAAAAGCCAGTTACTAGTAAGACAGAAATAATAAATGTCAAAACTGAATTTTAATATCTTGAGATTGTCACCCTTTTTCCTGACTATAAAACCATCCCACATATAAGTCCTTGATTTAATTTTTCAGGGTAAGAGGTAGTTTCTACCACAAAGGTGGTTACTGTCACAAAGGTTACTATCCCAGAGTTACACAGCAATGACATGTTTTCACTGTGGAGGATTTTCATCTGAAATGATTTATTTGGTGAGTTATAAACCACAAAAATTGATCAGATTAGGGAATGTGAAGAATCTGCTAATGCAGATAGCTATGCTCGGTGGTTCAGTCTGGGGTGAATTTGAGGGTCGTCATCAAGAAAAATCCCTTGAGTTTCAGCCTTGGGGCAGCAAGATCCATATTCTGTAGGATGTGGTAAGCAGGTTCATCCTACAGAACAGATGTTAGTACAGATGTAGTACAGGCTGAGAAAATAAACCAACTCCCAGTGTGAGGAGTGCAGGCAGTGCCTGGATATGTACCCATCTGGCAGCTCGTGGAGATGGGGGCAGATATGTGGTGGTTCTTGTGTGGTTTCAACCCACTTGTATGGTGAGTAAAGAAGTGGCTTCTCTACAGCTGTGCTTGGCAAGTGGCTCCATGTACACTTCAAGTCACAGTCAGTGTCAAGGAATATGCATGTGGAAACCCAGGACATGGTACCTTTGGCAATGGTAGGTGGCGAAATGTGTGGGTGACAATCCTGTTTTTTCATCAGGACTGTAGAAAAATGTGTTGTGCCATATTGCAGTGATGACTCTATCAGGATTCCTGGATTTTTGAAGCCATGGCATTGCTGAAATGAGAGGGATTTTCTGTCAATGTATTCTTAAATTTTTTTTCACTTAGTCTGAGCTAAGGATCTGTAGATTTTGTGTTGATTTCAGACAGTTCAGTTTCACTGTCTCCTGTTACCTTTGTCTAACAGAACAACTACCTTAAACAGAGTCATTTCTGGCTTCTGGCTGGGTAATTTAAAATTCTCAAATGGGAAGACTGGGAGATAGAATTTGCTAAATAATTAATCACATATGATCTTGTTTGCTGGCTGAATTTTTTTCTTGTGGGGATAAACGTATGCTTGCATGAAGAACAATCCTTTTGCACTAATCTGTCCAGACAAAACTTTGTTGTAGCCAATATCAAACATCATGGGAAATCAACATGGTCACAATGAATAGCTGTTAAGAATATAAATGAGAGTGCTAAGGTTTTATTTGGGTTATCTGAAATCCAAGCTGAATGCAGCAGCAACTCTCAAAGATTTTTTTTTAATATAAATAATTCACTGTGCGCACAAAGCCTGCATTTTATTTCTATTTAGCTTTGGATTGCTCAGGTTTATTTTTCTGGTGTTTGGGAGGTGTGGAAGCATAACATTGGCCCTATCTTTGCAAGCAGAGATGTAATTCTGAGAGTGGTGGGAGAGCTTGACTCATGCCGTGATTTCTTCCAGAGAGCTTGAACCATGACAGCTTTTGGTCTCCTGTTCCCTCCACTCACCCCTGAAAAAGGCAGAAAGCAGGAAGAGTATTTTATGAACAGGGAGGGGAGGCCAAGGACTTTTTTGTACCCTGTAATCTTGCTGAGGGGAGGCAGCCATGGCTCTGAAGAGGAGCTCAAGGTACACTCCTCCAAAATGTGTGGTGCACCTTGCAGAGCAGCAAACAGGCAAAACCTCAAAAAGGCAAACAACATGCTGCCCTTCCTCAAAGATCTTATCAGGTCATACAAGGGATTTCAAATACCTTTGGGAGTTTTTACTGGTACTCCAACTTGCTATTCTCCTCACATACCCCTTCAGTTCCCAAATAGCATCTTAGAGATCTAAAAATCAGAGCCCCATGGCCCTCCTGCTACCATAATAAGATTTGTTTCCTGTTTATTTGAGTGTGTCTGTGTGTGTTTAGAGCATTGAGGCCTGGAGCAGGGGGCGAAGGGAGCTGATGTCAGGCTGAAGTATCTGTTTTCTTGCTAAACTGCTGTGAACACATAATTATAATCGGCACCTTAAAATTTCAAAGCATCTTTCCAAATTGCTTCCACTCCATAGCAATAATTATTGCTGTACAGTCATGAGGAAACATCATATTCAAGAATGCTTGGTGTAGTTCACTTGATGAGGACGAGTATTCAAAGACTAAAAGAACAATAAATGAAGTTATTCCTCTGAAGGCATTGAAATTCATTTGAGCTGATGGCCTCAAATGTGTGTTTGTCAAATACAGGTAATGTTCAGTTGTACTGTAAATCACAGACTACCAGAGCTTGTGCATACTGATGTTTCATAAAAAGGATGGGCTAATGCTGCTTCTGCTTGATTTTGTCAGCTCTATTTAATCTTATATTGGTTGTCTATCTAATAGTGGCCTGAACTTGTATAATTTAATGTGCTTTCCCTTATTAAATATAGATTTGGTTTGGCTTGTGGCAGTGGTGTGAGAACAGGTCAGGCAGGAAGCTGTCTCAGAACCTGAAGGTTTAAGCTAATTTCACTTTTTTTAATCTTTTATCAAAAATTAAGCCTTCTATCCTTTCAGTCTGTTCTTATAGTCCTGAAAAGGTGGTGAGCTGAGCTAACATTACAAGCCAGGGCCTTAACCATCCCCTGAAATAATTGTGGTTTTGCTAACACATAAAACGTTTAATTAAAAGGTTGAAGGTTTATACAACCCTCAAATAGGGAGACTGCTTCTGGTTTTTAATCACATTTTTGAAGTAGAAATGAAAGTGTCCATGGGAGTTTATTTTCACTGTAATAAATATTTCTCCTGGGATGTTGTTCTAGGGGCTCAGAAATTGAGTGGGCTTCTCTATGGTCTTGACATAGGATTTGTGTGATTTTATAAGATCAATGGGATTAATAACTGGGCTTGAGCTTTGTTCCCCACAAGAAACCTCTAGCATTGGCTGAGGCCTCCTGCAGCCTCCAAAGGGACCATCAGCCATGAAGAGGCAGTGTCTGACTACCTGAATCACTGGGGTAGCATTTGTTCCACTCCTTTTGGCCTGTATTTACATACCATGTCTGCTGGAATGTCTTCTCCCAGTGTAAGCCAGTTGGTACTGGGGCTGGAACAAGCTGCCCCTTCCCAAATGAGCCCTGGGAGGTGTTTGGGTGAGCCCCAGCCAGAGCTGAAACACACAGAAGGGAGATTTGGTAGGCACTGCGAGGTGCTCAAACAGCTATCATTTTCAAGCTGAATAAGTGTATCCATCCCTTTGGGAACAGCCTGGGAAGCTGGCAAAAAGAACTTGTAGTGCTAGAAAAGAATTAAATAACGTAGAAGTGCAGCTTTGGCTACCAAGGGAAATATTCAATTCTGATTTTTGAAAAAAAAAAAAAAAAAGGTATTCAGTATAATTTTGCCTGAAGTTTTCTCACACTGTTTCTGCTCCTGGAAGAGATATGTGGGAAAATTAGGTTCTGTGCAAGAATATGAGTTTGTCTGAAGGCCATTTATGAGAGTGCATGCCACTAAGAAAGCACTAGGTTCCCTCTTTATGGCCTTCTGCTTTTTACTACCACGAAGGAAAAACATGAGATAAGTTTCACATTTGGGGTTTTCATATGTCAAAACTATGAAAAAAAGGGGTTGCAGAGAGGGACAGACCACACCTGCAAGTCCTGCAGTATTTTGCCTCCACAGACACTGCTCCTTAGCTCAGTTTTTTGGGTTCATCAGTGCAGCTGTGATGCAAAACTTTTGCAGGAGGTAACCCTAAAGGAGTCTGGTTTTGAGAGTAACCTGCAATAAGTTGAGGAATGTCAGTGAGATGGTCTCCAAACTATCAGAGATAAGCAATTAGGGATAAAAATCTTNATGTATAATTTGCTTCTAATTTCAACATTTTAAGGCATTTTAAACGTCCACCCTAATGTTAATTGACTCACAGTTGGGTAACATGACTAGCAGATGCCACTTACCTGTTCCTTGGCACCCTGAGCAGATTCCACCTGCCTTCTACAAAGCATCATAAACAGACTCAACCTGTTCATTGGCAATGTGAGAGAAAAACACCTCTGAATTCTCTGGAAAAAATCGGGAGTTTCCACTTGCCCTCAGCTTATTATCTTGAGCAAAGAGCTGGCACATATTTTCTGCCTTGTGTCAGCAGGAGAGATCAGATTGCCATTTATCTCAGATTCACTCTCACCTTTAGGTGCATGTGATGTCTCATTTCTAAAGAACAATTAGTTGTAGGAGAAATCATTCCAGCAATAACAGTAGTGCTGTATTTGTGCCTGAAAGCCCAGTCTCAGATCTGCTTGTGAGGCTGCTGGAATTTTCCATAAGTAAAAGTTCAGGAAAGATGCCAGCTGAGGTTAGTAGTTTGTCATCATTTAACTGGGCTTCTGAATTGAATTTATAGTGGTGTTGTACAAAGCTTGAAGGATGCTCTGAGTGTTTTGGTCAGGGGTTCTTGATGGTTTTGAGATTTGCTTTCTCCCTCAACTAGCTGATCAACTCATGGCCAAAAAAGGAGTTCAGGCTGCAGTGAATACAAATGCTGGCTGGAATGGTAGTCCTTTGCAGCAAATGAATCCTGGAGAATTTGCTCATGCTGGAATTAAAAGCCTGAACAGATCCTAAACATTAAAATCCTAAACATCTGGAGAACAAACTAGAGTGTCCTGGAGGTGTTCTAGCTGTCCTGTGAAATGGTGTGAGGAGGACAGAATTCATCAGAGATTTTTCTGAGTGAAAGATCCTCAGTTTCATTCTCATCCATGTAAAGTATGCAAAATGGGAAAGCACTGCCTGTTATTTATGTCTTGCAGGTATCAGTCCCTGGTGCTGAGGTAGAGAGAGTTTTCTTAACCAATCCCTTAGGCTATGTATTTCATTTTGTCTTTCTCCACAGCTCTCCCTTTGCTGTCAAGCAGTAAATACACTTGCTATGTGTCCTCACTTCAGTGAATGACAGATCTTACCCTTAAGTATTATCTCTCATTAAGATGTCACTCCTGCCTCTCCTGCCCAAGGCAGCAGCCTCCAATGCCTTTGCCTTATTGACGCTGCAAATGCTTCCCTGTCTTCTCCCATGTTGCCTTTCATTCTTGAATACACTTCCTGTAAAAATTCATAAACCCCCTCATTATTTTCCTTTAAATCCCTTTTAAAAGCTCTCCCATGTTACCCACAAGAAACTCCTTGATAACAGACCCCTGGGTGTAGAGACTACGGCTCCTTGCAATGACCTCGACGTTTTTTCCCAGCAGGTTCTGTATTGTCTTCACTTCTTCTCCTGTGTGAGCAGTGGAATTTCGATATGGCCCAGGCTGGATAGAGCCCCTGCAGACTTGGAGCAGATGCAGCAGAAGTATTTGCCTCCTGGAGAGGCCAGAAGCAGCTCTCCTGGGCAGCACCAGAGCCTAAACCGGAGTGGCAGCCCAGAGGGATGGCACACATATGCCTTGTTTGAGCCAGGACAAAACCATCTCAATTTGTTTTTTCCTGTTGTCAAGTTAAAGCTCAGTTCCAGCTTTGCACTTCTACACAGCTGTTACAATTAGGAGCTGGGCCCTCTAAACTACTGATGAGGCTTTAATTTTGAACATTGATGATGCTGAGAGAGCAATGTTAAGCTGTGCAACGAGTGTCCAGCAAGCCGTGTGGGCAACAAGATGCAGCTAATACAGAATTTCTGAGGATGCAGGCATCTATTTGAGCAAGCTCTTGGGCACATCAAACTGTCACATAAGATTTCCATGACGAGTTGGCATGAAATTCAAATTATGAGCAACTATTGCTTTCCAGTCTGCTGACAATTTATTGGGAATCGCTTTGAGTCTCTGCTGCAGGCCACTCCTTTAGCTTAACATGACCTGACAGACAGTACCCAGCGCTGTGCTTCATGACACAAAACATCACACAGTGCCTCTGAAGAGAGAAGGGGGCATTCCTGGGGGCAGAAATGCTTTTTAAAGGTTTTATAGGGAAAGAGAAGTCTTTATTCACAAATGCTCAGGATAGAGGCACTTGGCTTTAATTCCCCTCTATACCCTCAGGAAACTGGTGAACGTGCTTCTAATGCAAAAATTACCCACCAGTACCATCCTGCACCATGGGTGATCTTGGGACAGTGGGATATTCAATGACCCAATCAATTGCTTGCCTTGTGGCAGCACAGTGACACCCTCGGTGACAACTCCTGGGGTGTTACATGCTGAGCATGCCCCAAGGGCAGCAATTCCCAGCCCAGACTCACATGGCTCTTAAATTGAAACATGCCTCCAGCCCCTTCTTCTGCAGTACAAATGTAAATTGCATTTAAATTCTTCTTCCTAATTTAATTAGGAAATAATATAAATCTCAACTTTCTCTCCAGGTCAGAACTGCATGTGCTGCATCAGGAAAAGACCGTGCCCAGAAGGGTAGTTTGGCACAACCATCTCCTTTGTGTATGAAATATCTAACTGCATTTCAGACTTCATTATAATTTATCCTGCTCTTCCCTTCTCTGCTTCTTCCCCCCATATATTAGGTTCTAAAAAGCCTGCAAACTCACACAGCTTAATATATGAATAAAACTTTTTCGCTACACTCTTTTACAAGCAAGTTTCAGATTAGATCAAATAAGAAACTTAGCTGACTCTGCCCAATATCTCAGAGAGCTCAGGTCCTCCCAGAAGGTCTGTACCTATAAATACCACATTTTTGCAAGCTCAGTAGTAAAGCATAGCCATGCAAATGTGAGTTGGCCTCCCTGAACCTGGCAGTGGCAAGCACACCAGCTGCATTTGCAGGCAGTTGTGTTGCACAGCGAGTAGGCACTTTGGAGCAGCTCCACTTGAAATGATCTGGGAAAGCCACAACGCTCTCTGCCTGACCACTGTGCCAGTAAAGATGTTGGTGGGTCCCTGGAAAGAACGAGTATGCCTTTTCCAATTTCACCACAGCTGTGGAAATAGAAAGGCACAGCACTTTTTTGTCCAAGGAGGTGCCCGCAGCTGGGTGGGGAGGCATCAGGGGCCGCTGGTGTGATTAGAGCAAGGAAAGGGCAGCGTCAGTGGCCTGGCATGCAAAAAGCTGAGGGGCTGGAGGAGCGACAGAGTGCCCTGCATTCAGCAGCTGTGCTGCTCTGTCTGTGCAGAAAGTGGTAACCTACAGGTCTGGGGATGTTGGCTCATGATCAGTGTTCAAAAGCAGTCATGGTAAAGTGATAGGGGAATCCAGAGGCATCATTCTGACTGAGTGGAATTAAGGTGGATTTACATTCATTTACCAATTTCTGATTTTCAATATGTCTTTTCCTGAATTTAGAAGTTCCATCAACCAACCTCAGTTCTTTAATTTGCAAATCAATCCCTCCTTCTCTCTGGTGGGAATGAAATCATTACTTGTAAGAGTTAGGATTATACATTACCATTCCTATTTTCAGTTTATGCTATGGCAGGGGTGAAAGGTCTGTGTAATTTTCAAGTGTTCTCCACACTTTTCTGTTTATACTTTCCTGGTAGTGAAACATGTGGCAAAATCCTCCACAGACAAGTTTCTTTCTTTGAAAAGTCCTGCCTGTTTTACTCTATGGAGGTGGTGATAACTGTTTGAGTATTTGATACCTGCCTCTTACAGCCCCTTCCTGTCCCTTCCACCCTGACCCTAAGACCTGATCCCTGGCTAGTGGAGTTCAGCTGCTCCTGAGAGCAGCTCTCATTTTTCCTTCCTGATAGGGATATGCCAGAGCTAAGGTGAATGCTGGGGGATTAATTCTCTAATTAGAACGATTTTTCCAGTGTGCAACTCAGTCTGGTACACATGGGATAGGATTTTCCAGATCTAGGTCTGTGGAGCTGCAAGGATGGGGCTCAGGGGCCTCCCAAAGGCAGGGACATAGCACATACAGCACATGCAGGTCATGTCTGTAATGTCACATGGATGTGCTTTCCTGAGTCCAGCTCACAAAAGGGAACAGAAGCCCCATGGGATTCAAGGACACTTAGGTCCAAGATCTTACAAGAACCCTCCATCCTTTGTTTGTCAGTTAGAGGAAAGTAAAGTATGAAAGTTGCTATGCTGTTGTTTTTCCTATCTTGCTTGACTCCCTACCCTCACGTTGGTTTTAAGCTTTTCTTACCCTTATGTGCCCCTCTATTCTTCATATGAGTCCTCTGAATTTTTCAACCTGTCACACATCCCATTTTCTCCTTGTTCCCATCCCATATTTGTTTCCCCTTCCCTAATACCTCCCTGCAAGAATTTGTCACTTTCTATTTGAAAATACTTCTAAGCATCTTCTGTTCTTCTCAGATTACATCTCCCCCAGATAAAATTCTGTAATATAACCCCTTTTGACAGAGTCAGGCAGTAGCAACATTCGTTTTTCTTTCCCAGGCTTCTGCCAGCTCTCTGATCTGAACTGATGCTGGCTGGGTGTGGGTCAGATTTGGGGGCTGCTGCATGTGCCCCCAGGCTACCCAGTGGATATGAAATCTGGCAGCCTTTCAGCTATTTGGCTGACATTATGCAATTTGTTTGGTTTTATGAGCACCAGGCTCTATCTCTCCACAGAACTTATCTCTTCACTGGATGCTGTTGGAAATGGTGCTGTCATCAGGTGTGTTGTAGATGCCATTAACTGAAGTAATTGTTATTTGACCCCATTGTGTGAGAAGTGTGAGAGTTCAAGGAAGCCTCTGAGGGTGACTGGCCTGTCATGGTGACAGATGGAAAGGATGAGATCTGACTGCCTGATCCTTGGGTCGGTATTAGAAGGACAGTGTGGTGCTCTGTCAACCTGTCACTCCTTTCAGCTGTGCTCTAATGTCTCCAGGTGGAGCTCAAACCCTTTCTTGTACAGGCCCCAGGTAAAATAAATTAGCACCTGAGTACTTTGAATACTGGCTTTTAAACAGAAGAGATTGTTCCCCTTCACTTGGTTGGTGCATCTTTGCCTCTCTTATTACTGGTGTTTTCCTATAGTGGTACCAGTCAGGCTTAGTTGGGGAGCTGTGTTAGGAATTGTGAATTCTGGAGATCTTCTCAGGGTTCTGGCTGTGGTTCAAATAAAGATGCTGACTTTGGGACAGATTTACCATTCCCATGGAAAGAGAGTATCTGATGATAAAGGTAAAATTAGTGGAGTGGAAGGAAATGAGCAGGTGGCATTCATCCATCAAAGGGTCTCTGGAGCCATCTGTGTTGGTTCCTTCTTTAAATGGAATGTTTGGGTGGGCACTTCTGGTGCCCAAGGCAGAGCCTTAGGATAAACCACCAGCTTTACTGCTCTGGAAATGATATTTGGGGTCTACATCCAGCCCTCTACCAATGTAGTAACTTAGTTCAAATTAAGTTAATTAATTCAAGTGATAAAAATCTGAGGTAGATGCACTCAGGTATATTCCTGACTGTTCATGGAAATGGAATGAAATAAAAACCTTAATTATTCTAGCTCTTAGAATTTAAATGAAATAAATCCTATTTTATTGGTTTTTCAAACTAGATGATAGCACACAATAAGAATGATGGGACAGTGGACTGGATAATGAATGTCATGAGTAACACTCATAATATTAGACCAAAACCTCCTTCTCTGAATTTCAAAAGTAGTAAGTTTCTTTCTCAAATCTTTTCATGTGCAAGGGCTGTGCATAACTGAGGTGCAAGATAGTGGAGATAAAGAATTATATTCCTGAAATACTACCGATTCCTTAAAATGCTCTAAAATTATTCCCTGTGTATATATAGCAGTTTATATCTTCAGTTTCATAGTCTTCAGCTGAGATCAAAATCTGTGAGTGGCGTATTGCTGCCATTGAGGGGACTCTCCCTTCTACAGCTGGATGGAGCTTTTGGCTTTGGATTAAGCAATGCCACCTTATGTTCTTGTTCTTCACTATTTTCTCTCAAATTTTTTTTTCTTCATCTCCCTCCCTAATTTCACAGTTCTTCTCTTGTTGTCACCTTTTCCCCCTGTGGCTTAGTTCTGGGTCACCTACTCCTTTCCACTGCATATCTGCTCCCTTGTGATTCTCTACTTTCTCCTCCACAGAGCAGCAATGGACAGAAGCAAACAGCTTCCTCTCTTTCTGCTCATGAAGGTGTCAAGCAAATATTTTAGAAGAAAAAGGGGCTTACAAAAGAGGCTGGGATCCTCGTTTGCTTGCTGGTCAGTCCATGAGCTATTCTGGTGGGATGGAAATAAGCAGGCAGAGTGACCAGGAGGGAGGCAGCTCAGAGATCCCTCCTTGAGGCATCCCTGGGGTCTGGGAAGCACTTGCTGTCTGCTTCTCTCTGTTTCTGTGTTCTCCTGGAAGCCTTTGCTCTTGGTCACTGTCAGAGGCAATGAGCTGAAGAGCCCCTGGTTGGCCCAGCCCCGAGGCTGCCTGCAGCCAGCAGTGACACTGTGCTGTCCAGATCACTCGGGCACTGGAGGGGACCCAGACTCTTGGTGAATCACAATATTTCTTCCTCAGAGGCAGAAAGGGGCTCTCAAATCAAGCTCTGACCTCCTGAGGGTTTGCACAAGTGTTTTCAGCCACATCCAGGCAAAGTTTCACATGGATGTCTGAGTCTTGCAGCTCTTTTCAGGTTAGAGGGATGTTTCTGCCACAAAGAAATGGCAGAACAGGCGGAGCACTGGGAATTACTTGGTGCCTTTGTTCACGTTGTCTTTTCCTGGCCCTGGGAATCAGAGATGTGCCACTGGATAGAGTGCAGTGTATGGAACTATGTCTTGTTTTAGGAATAGCCCATGGAGAGTGAACCTGCAGGGCAGGAATGCAAACATGTGAGGCATCAACTGGTGGATCAGGGCATGTAAAATGAAAGCAGCAGCAGAAAAATTAGGAAATAAAATATTCTGGGGGTTACTTTAAAATAAGCCTATGGTGTATTAGAAGGAAAATATTAAATTTGTCAAATTTGGAATCTAACCTACTAAAGTCATTTCTGTCCTCACTTTAAATGCTGCCCAAAGCAGATTTTAGTGAATGCTGAACTTTCTGCAAAAGAGGCAATCACACACTGATAGTTCGGAGCCATGGTCATCCTCATGTTATCAACTTTTTAATACAGTACTATGTTATTATCTTAAGAAATATATTACTGTGTTCTGTATAGATGTAGAAACTGGACTTCATTCCAAAGGGATTTTTTTTCTTTTCCCTCAGCAATTTGCTGTAATCAGCAAATTCTGACCAAATATTTAGTCTACAGACTAAAACTGATTTTCTTCCAGAGGTAAGGCAAAAAACTGGGTACTGAAAAAGCTTATAGACATGACTGTGATAATCTGATTTTAGAATGAGTCCTCATCATTTTTTTTTTTTACACTGAAAATGATAGACAGGTAAGAAAATAGCTTGGCTGTAGCTCTCTATTCCAGCTGGCAAAAAGAATTCACTCACCTTCCTTCAGAATTTCCAATAAATCTATATTTAGTATCGTTCATAGTCTATCACTTGATGAAATTACTTTCCTTCGTGAATGTGCAATAAAGTCTGACAGTGAAATATGTAAGAGCATTAAATTCTCAATGGCCATGTTATGAGCAAAGGTGATCTAACAAAAAATAATATACTTGAAGGAGCAGACAGCAGGGCCCTGTCTCTGATCTCATTGAGAAAGCTTAACAGTGGTATACCTCTCTTTACAGTCTTAAAATCATTCATATATATGGATGTATGGAAGAGAAGCTCTTTTTTTCCACAGATGTGCTTCTCCTCTCCCACACAACATTTCAAATGTTTGATTTTACTTGTATAAAATACATTATTTTTTGTCCCCCTTTGTTCATGAGGTCTAGTAAAATGTAAAGCCAAAGAGAGAAATTAATTAATGAAAGAAGAGTGAGTTGATAAATTAATTAATGAAAGAATTGATTGAGTGATATAGGCTGAAAAAACTATTACCTCTCCATCCAGAAAAAACATTTCCCTCGGGCAGAATATGATTTCCTTTATGCCATTTCCTGTTTATGTTTGGAAAGATAAAATTCTGCTGTTTCTTATGAAGAAGCGAATTTTCATGTTGCTAGTTAAGTTTCTCTGATTTCCTGGTGGTTATTATCTACTCCTCTGACGTGGTTAAAGATCTGCTTGTATTTTTAGAAGTAAGAAAAGGACTAGCATTTACTTGAGGATTATGGTTTAAAGTGATGATGTGCTCACGTGTATTTTCTTATAACTGGGTATTTTACAAATTCTTATTATCTCCACTCTCACTAAGAAAACTGTCTGTCCTTGCACAGCCTTCTGCTTTTCTCTTTCTCTTTCTCTTTTAATTGTGTGTGTTTATCAGATTTCATTTCTGAGGACCCTCACAGAAAGGTTTTTCGTATCCTAGTTAAAAGGTGCTCCCCTTTTATCACCCAGCTAAGGCTGAAATCCACTTTGAGCCCTCCCATGTGGTGCTCTTTATTTATGGTATCATTACAGTTTTTTTCAGGAGAGCAAACACTCTGCAAAACTTTCAGGAAACTTATCTAGCAAGCACTGTCACTTAGCCATGGCTGGGCTCCAATCTGATGCCTTAAATACTAGCCTCACATAAAGATAATGCCTGTAATCAGAAAAAAGGAGACAAGTTGCAAGAGCTTGTTCACAGTATCTGTCAGCAGGGAACTGCAGTGGAATCAGGACAAAATCTTTGTTTCCAGAGAGGTTTTGTTCTTGGGCTCTGAAGGCTTATTGAACAGCAGGACCAGATAACTGCAGGGAGAGGAGGGGCGAGCCTGCACTGTCCAGGCTTGTCCTTGGTAACTGCTGCACCCCTGCTCCCACCCTACAGAAAATGTTAGGCTGGGAGTCCTCAGCTCTAGAGAGACAGGAGGCAAAAGCAGGAGCAGGATGAAGGCTGCAGAAGTGCTGGTATGGGACAGATCTGCTCTCCAGCACTGCTTGGGCACCAGAGCTGGAAGTTGGCTGTGGCAGAGGTGGAAGCTGATGAGCCAACAAAGCTCCACTGCAGTGTCTGAGGTTCATCAGCTGCGGGATCTGTGGGAATTATGGGCCAATTTATTTCTCCTCTTCTTGTAAGCAGCACTGGATTTTCTGAGGCAAGTTGTCAGTTGAGGGAATTTGGAAATAGTTGATTAACCTGGTTTGCTGATTGCCTTTCAATTGCAGCTGACATTTCTGACTTGCTATTACAGGTTTAGTTTCAACATTTCCTCTTCTGTAAAGGATCAGATAAGAATAGACAGAATTACTCATTGCATTAGTGCAGGATTTACATATATGACAGTTAATTCCTGACTGGTACATATCAACCACTTTTGCATTGTGGTAATTTCTACAAGCTCAGAGTGATATACTCTTATGTATGAAAAAATTCTTAAAATTAAACCATCTAATATCCAACTCAAATTTCTGAAGTAAAGCTAAAAGCATAGTAACTTTCTTAAGATAGATGAAATTCTACTGGAGTTAAACGTTTCCTCACCATCTCTATATTTTCCCTATAAAGGAGTGTACAGGGAAACACAACTCTTACAGTTTAAAAGAAGTATCTTTCTGTGACAAGGTAAGAATAATTTTTCAAGTTATAGTTTTAAATATGAAGAATTCATTCATCTTAAAGCCTAGATTTAGTCTTCTATAAAAACATAAATATTGACTGTGAATAAAAGACCAATCAAAAGATGTTGTCCTTAAAACCCATCTAGGTTTAGATATGTATTTAACAACACATGTCTAAAATAACAATTCTTACATAAAACATCCATAATGTTTAAAATACAATTCCAAACCTTGCTGCCTTAGTCTTCACAGGAGTTTTTAGTGATATGGAGAAACAGGCGTGCTGATGATCCATACCTGATTAAGGATACTCAATTTTTAAGAAGATATGCATTCAAAATTTAAAGTTTTATATCAACTGGAACTCTGCTGTATACCTACATCAAGTAAAAAATCTCATCAGAAGACACTATCAAATCCAAATGAGCAAGGTAAGCACTTCCCACCTAATCAGATTATACGGGGAAAATGCACCTCTCACAGCAGGACTGGTAAAAGATGTAATCAGCCTAGCAGGGAAGGAATCAGATGTACAGGTTTTAAAAAAACCATTTCTTGTCAAAGTGATGAGACATTGTGTGGCCAGACCTCTCCTTGGGAGTTTGCATGAATCTCAGCCTCAAAGCAGTTATACGACTCTAGGTCTTCGTCTGTGTGAGAGGTAGAAATTGAACTGGAGGTGTGAAGACTTGGGAAAATTCATAGCATGCCTGGATGCTCTCACTCAGGAGTTTTAAGTGGCTGTAGATCTCTGTGGTTTATGCCTCGGAGAATTAAATTATAGTGAATTAAAGACTCTGCTGCACAAACTCCAGTGATTCATGAGGGGAAGATTTAACCGATTATCAGGCTGTTCCCTCCTCTAGCTGGAGACTTCTTCCAGCAGAGCCATAACTTGGCCTGCCTTCATCCTCTCCTCAGTGAGTGCTGCAGTTATCACTCTGTCTTATTAATTGCTTACACAATCAATTGCAGTTTGGATTAACTCTCGAGGCAATGAACTGTGACACCAGGAATTAGAACTTCCCTGTCACCCGCACTTTTGCTTCGGTGCTAGGAATAAACAGAGAGGACAGGCAGGTGGAAAAGGCAGTGTCCTCTGTCATGCCAGCTAAATCTTGCAGAGCCAATGTGCTAGGACCCTGAAGCCACCTTAGTATCTTCCTGCAGACTGAATGTGCTTTGAATTATGTGCATCGTCTCCTGCCTGCAGTAGGTTTGCTTTGACCTTCCTGAGTGTGTGTGTAAACAGGACTCTAAAAAGAGGGAGCTCTGCCCTTCTCAGGCAAACAGGAGAGGGAGGACAGCTGAGTGTTCCTGCCACATGTCACCCCAGGAACAGTCACGTGGGAATGAAAAGGCAGTTTTCCTATTTGCCTTTTTATGTTGTCTGGTTTTCTTATGGAAGCCATAAGCCTGAGCCTGTTGCCATAGGTAGGGATGCAGAGTGACAAAATATCTGTATTACCTACTCCAAGGAAAAATATGCCACTGTGATATGTGTAGAAAGAGCTGAGCCCCATGGGGGTGTTAGTTTGGAAGTGTCAGGGCACTCTGTATCAAAGGCAAGGAAATAAAAGGGAGTGAGGGCATGAATAGACTCATACCTGGCCTGCAGAGGATTCCCTGCCTGCAGTGGCAGGAGAAAGGGGATGCTGTGGCTGTGGTCTCTGTGCCTGCTGAGGTTTCCCATGGAGGGATCTGTGCTGGCTGTGGCAGGAGGGCTGAGTGGCAGCTCTCCACCTCTCCTGCAGGTCAGGAACAGAAATTCCACACACTGGAAAGCCCAAAACAACCATCAAGGCCACAAGACTGCCCTGAATTAATTCTTACTCAAATTATAAGTGAATTCAAACCAAACCTTTCCCCCTTTAATGCAACATTTTGCTGTGGTGAAGAATCAAATTTACCCTTGGGAAATTGATCCGGTGATTAAATACAAATAGTGTTTAAAAATTGTACTGGATTTTGAGCACCATTTTTTCTAGCCTCAGGTTCTAGCCATTTGGAATTTGATGCATTTGACTGCTAGATAAGAATTTTTAGAACCTATCCAAGTAGCCCCTGAGGCCTGATGGGATAAATAGCTGGAGGCCCTGGCATTGGTTCTTTGTAGCATACTTTCAAATCCCCCAGTAATTGTCAGCAAATTTCTTGGAATCTTTACCAACTTTTCAGTTTTTTTGAGTGACAGATGCTGTGCTTCCATCACAGATGGGTAAGCCTCATATGCAGAGAAAATCTAAGCTCCCTGCTTGTATCAATACTCTTTAATTATGCACCTAATGACTGCATTTGTCCAGGGTCACCGTGTTGTAGTAAGAATTCACACTGAACTGATTATCTGCAAATCTGTCCTGCTGAAGATAACACTTGCTGTAGAGAGCCAGGGGAATGTTTATCCCGCTGCTGCCTTAAAACACAAACACTTTTTAAAAGTGGCTTTGCTAAAACATGCAAGATGCCTCAGTCAGTGAGCCAGGCTCCCTAGCCCAGCCGATATTCTGCACTGACTTGTCCATGTTTTACCATGTGAGCATGAGGAGGCTTTTACAAGGGTGCTGTGTGCCCCACTTGGTCTGTGGACACGAGAGAGGATTTAAAGGGGTTCATAAGCACTGAGGGAGCAGAGGGAGACACAACACAGCAACCAGCACCACTCTCACTCGATTTCTCATAATGGCTTTGTTATCAGGACTAGATGGACTTGTCAAATTTCCTCTTCCCTGCAGAAAAAAAAGAGAGAAAAGCTGACAACAGTACATCCCTGAGGGCTGTACACCCGGAGCTAATCTCTGCAGCTCATCCCAAGGCTGTGAAGAGCCGCCTGAGGAACACCAGTTTGTGAAGGCAGCATAGCCAGCATGCAATCTATTTATAACAGCAGTGAGACCAGGAGGAGCAGTGCTCAGGGGAGGGTAGAGCTCTCCATGTGGGTTTCATATAATACAGAAGGAATATTTAGTCTTTCAGGCCCCTCTTGATGCTGAGAATTTGCATGGTGATAAGGTGGCTTGCCCATAACCTGCAGTTATTAGAGGAGAAGCAGGTCATATCCTGGTGGTCATAATGCCTAACATCCTAGGGAAATGATGTGATTAATGGGGCTGAAGGCACTTCTTATGTGCCACAGCAGTGAATTGCACAAATAGTCGTCAGCAAAACCAGCACTGTTAATAATTCCAGTGTAATAGGTACATGTCACTGTGCTATATGGGCATCCAGAAGATTTCTGCAGTGAATGCACTTGTGGGGAGGAGGAGGGGACAGCTGGGCTTAAGCATCATGAAATGTATATTAGACACATGAAGATAAAGGAGGAAGTATATTTAAGAAAAGGTTTGGGCACAATCCTCTACACCAGTTCTTTTAAGTGCCTTCTAAGTGACAGAGTGAGAATTCCAACCCTGTGTATGTTGGCACTGCAGAACTGTGGGTGGCAGCACCACAGAGGGATGGCAGGGGAGTGGCTGGAAGATATGTGCCTTGGGTCTGAGGCAGCTGTCCATATCCCAGGTAGCTGCCTGCCCAAAGTGACCCCAAAGATTTTAAAGCAGCATACAAATGAGAAACACTAACAGAGCACATTTGCTCCAGTCATATTACTTAAGGTTATGGTGGTGTAAAGAACCAGAGCACTGAGGCATTTAAAGAAAAGTAGATTTGTAGCAGCCTTCCTTCCAACACAAGAAGCTTGGGCAATAAATTAGAGGAATTACACATGAAAAGAAATTGGATACCCTCAGGAATACTGAGAGCTGATTGGAAGCCTGAAATACCTGGAATGCCCAAATACTGGGCATAACCTCTGCAGAAATATTAAATTGTGCAGAGAGGTGTGTGTTTTGGTGCTTGTGATGGACTGGAAGCAGCTCTCTCTATCTAAAAGGCCATTTGTACTCCAAAGTAACCTATTTCCAGAAGGCTAAGTCTTAGATGCTGATGGTCACGGGATAGATACAGGAGGGCTGGGAGGTCACCAAGAGGCCACCATCCCCTTATAACCTAAGTGAGTTAAGCAGAGGGAATAAGCAAAGGAGGTAAAATTTTGAAGCACATGTGCATTCTTCCAGTCACACCATAACCTTAGAATTTCTAAATATGACAGGTAGTTTTCTAAGCACAAAAACCCCCAAAGGTATTTTAAAGATCATTAAGAAAACCCCAGTTGCATTTGTTGATCCTGACTGGAAGGCAGACATATCTAGCAATTTCCTCTCTTGCTTCCTCCCTGCTTTAAAAAGGGATGATTCTCAAAAGGCAAAATCATAATGAGAAAAATTGAAACACCAGAGTACACACAGTAATAGAAAACTCTTCAGGAAATGTCTATGAAATTTCAAGCCTCTGCAATTCAGCAGTGGGGGGAAAAACAGGCCACAACCTCCTGCTGATTAGAAGGAAGGGCAGTGGTTGTAAGTCAAACCAAACAGGTGTGTACACATTCATACCCATTCCCACATAGGAAACTGGAGTGTGGGGTTCTTAAATTTAGGATAAAATTCAGGATATTGATGAAAGAGGCTAAAGACAGTGCTGAACTGGCTGAGGAACAGACGAAACCTTACCATTGGTACATGGAGAGTCATAGAGAAAGATGAGGTAAAATTATCTGATACTAAATCTAATACTGATGCTATCTAATTACTATTGCTATCTAATACTGATACAAAAAACCTGAAATCTTTGTTGTGAGGGTACTGTTAGAACCATGGTAGCTTAAAGATTTAGGTAAAGCAGATTTTCCAGGCAATGATAAAAATCTTTTATTATACCTGCTATCAGCATGATCAAAACTATTTGATAGTCCAACAAAGATATTGCTTCTCCCCAAAAGCTTTGCCTCAGGGCTGTTCAATAATTGTTTTTTCTTTGCCCAGAAAGAAGGAGAATGATGGTTTCATGTTAAGAACATATGTGGTAACACTTTGTCTTTTGTTCTTAATTAGGGAGGATGTTAAACAGCAACTACTGAAATTAACCATTTTAAAATCTCAGGATTACAGTGCTTATATCCAGAAGCATTGAAAGTTTTGCCTGAGGAGATTTATGAACTGCTTGTACTGATTTCTAGCACATCTTGGAGCAAGAGGGCTGAGGGATGCCAGAGCTAATATTATGTCACAGTTTAAAAGGGTAAATTGAATGAACCAGCAAATTACAGATGAATTAATCTAGCAACTCTCTGGAGGAGACATCATGTAAAATAGAAAAGGATCCATAAGTAAAGAAAGAAAAATGATAGCAGAAGTATTGCTTTAGGTTTGTGAAATATCAGTTTGCTCATCTTAATTATGTTAACACAGTACATTTTGATTTCTGAAAAACAACTGGAACTTGCCAAATTGATGGAAACAGTAGTCTTGAGATATTGTGGTGGGTGTATTGTGGATACCTTGTTTAAAAAGAGAGATTAAAGATGTTTTTATTACTAGGGTGTGTCTCATTTATCCAAGACAAAGAGGCAAACTGTTCACTGTATAAATCCTACCCCAGCTAGAGGAGAAGCTGCTGCTAAAAGCCACTTCTGTAATGGAGCAGAAAAAAAGAGGAAGGACAGAGATGGGATAGATATTACCCAGGATGGACTTAGATATATTAAAGCGTGCTTTTCTTTCTTTTATCTTCAAACAGTGATATAATCACCCATCTTATGCTGGGGTCTCTTAGATTTCTACCCATGCTTGGTTACCCTTCCAGGGGACTCAGCCCAAGCTGTTTGCTGCAGGTGGTTCTGGGTGAGGTTGTCTGTGCCAAGCAGGTACCACGGTCAGTATTGCTTTCCTGGCCTTGACATCTTAGAAAGGAGGAATGTCTCACTGGTTTAAATGAACAGGGGCATCAGTCTGAAGAGGTGAGAAGGCTCAACTGGCAAAAAGCTGGGAATTTGCTGTCAGGCTTGGGTTTAAGGGCAGTTAAATATTGTGAAGGGCTGGAGTCTTTGGACAAAGCATTCAGTGGTAGTGCTGTTTATGCTGGCAGAATCACCATATTTTTTCTCCTCTAGAATTTTAATCATCCTGTACAGATGTAACTTTGCCATTATGGGAAGCTGGTTCTTCATTATGAACACAAGTCCTCAGCTTGGAGGTCTCAAGCCACCTTTACAATCTTCATCCTTGTAATAAAATAAAATAAATTTTGCTCTGGATGGCAAAAATGCAGAATACCCATCTAACTTTTATGAAATCAAACCCTTAGGCAAAANAAAAAAAAAAAGGCAAAAAAGCAATCGGAAAAGATTTTATTTTGAAGTACTTTGCATTTTTCTATCTGTTAAAGTATATTTTGCTCTAATCTATTCCTATGTTTGTATGCAGGATCTAAAAAGAGATAATCTCATGCAAAGAGCACAGTGACCTGATACATTTACCATTAACATATACTTGTAGAAGCCAAATGAAACAAGAGTGTTTTCAGTTCCATGTAAATAAATACGTATTTTAATAACAGCTAATGTTGGTTCATAAAGGAAAGCAGACTAGGAGTGTTTGTTAAGAGAAGATTATACTCTCGGTGCAAAATCCTTTCCTAGAAAGTGATTGAAAAGAAATATGAACTTACAAAATATCATCTCCAACACAGAACAGTCTTGGCTCCATTTTTTTCTTGGCTCCCTTAGGAAAGTGGAAAGGCATTATTAAGGCATATCAATCAATTTTCATAGCACCTTTACTGCCTAATATTATCGTTGTGTACATACTGATAATTTCTCCCCATACTGTTTACATAGTTCATTTCACCCACTCCTGCTTCCTCCTTGTAACTGTTACCACAAAAAAAAATTGCATGATTTGAATAATGCATGTGCACCAAGTGCTCAGTGGTATTTTGACATTACCCACCACTGGCAAAATCCATGAGAAATGTAAAGAAGCATGGTCCCTTTCTCTCTGGTACTATAACCCTTTAACATCAGACATGGTCTGTTCTCCTCACTGGGTTCTCCTCCAGATTGTATCATTCAGGAGAAATGTGTCACACAGTGGCGCTCCCAGAATAAATTACAGGTGTAACTAGAAATTAAAAAACCTGCACTGTGTCACAGCTCTGCTCTCAGACCCTGGGTTTGGCCAGAGTTCACTCTTATTTGGATTTCCAAAGGGTTCATCTCCACTCACTGCATATGTGGAGTCATGGTCAAAACTCTAAGAAGTTGTCCCAGCATCCCTTTGGCTCTTACAGTTATTGCTTGCTTAGCCTGCTACAAAATAAACAGAAGAAATGTGGTGAAAGACCAAAACCTCCAAATACAGTGTGTCACAGGACACCTGAGGGCGTTTCCAGAGTCCCAAGACTTACAAAGGTGAGATGTTTTCTGGAGAAAAATCCCAGACTGCCCTGAAAAGGGGCCCATACCAAGCAACAGAAAAAGAGGGAAAGCAAAGAAACTAAAAGCAGGCAGCCAGGAAACAATGATTGTTTCAAAGTGATCTGTAGAAAAACAGTTTGAGTCCAAAGCAAATGATGAGTTTAACCCTGAATTAATGGGGGAAAAATACAGATGGCCACTTGGAAGGATTTAAAATCACTGAGCACACACTGCAGTCTCCTGTGAACAAGCTCTTATGCTTCACAAGAAGGTGGAAAAAGACCAGCCCTTCAAAACCCACGTTGTGTGTGTATAAAGAGGAAGAAGAAACCAAAAAAGGCTCCCACACCTCTGAGAGATTTGAGACTTGTGTAAGTACAGAATAAATGGAGTGTGAACAAGCACTATTAACAAGTGAGATCTGATCCACTCCCCTCTCTGCAGATATTGGGAATTTGGAAGTTTCAGGATTTATACAATGATCCTGTGTTTCAATCCCTTTTTTATACAATCTCGTTAATATATCACTCTCATTTTAAAACAGTAGGAAGTTCCAGTTCCCACTATCTTCTATGTAAGCTATTTCACTTACATTTTTTTTAATTAATCAGAACCAGTTTTCTGATTTCCACTCTGAACTTGTTCTTGATTTACTCATGGCTATTTGATTTTGTATCATCACATTTTTTAAACTATTATTATTTTCTTGGTATGTGCTTTCAAACCCATTTAAAAATAATTATGATGATGGTGATGTCACCAAGAAAACTTTGAAAAACTGAATTGGGACAGGCTATCTCTTCTGGCAATGAGCAGTAACTGTTGACTGACTGAGACTGTGACTACTCCTGAAACTTACATTTTTTGGCTAGTACTACTGAAACACTCAAACTATTTCACAATAGAGCTCTTGCAAGTTAGAAGTGAGAAAATTATATAAGTGAGTCCAGAATTAGCATTTCAGAGACCTGGGCTCTCTTAGGACACACAATGCAGTATCTGCATTAACATCTTCAAGCAGAACTGGAGTGTGTTTTGAAATTAATTTCTCTCAATTTCTCCTCAATCCACTTTTGTTTCCCACTGTGGAGTAGTTTTGGACCACATGGCCTTTTCAGAGCGTGCACCTGATGCACTCTGCTTGTGAGTGTGGGTCCAGCTTTATGGGCCCAGACTAGAAATAAGTACACAGCAAGGATTATCAATGTGGGTGCTTTGAACCCAACACAAATATCGTGGTCCTCTTCAGATTTTTCTCCCTACAGCTCCACTCCTCCTGGGCTGTGCTACTTCATCAATTTTAGATGTCCTGCATGACCACACCAAGGTGATTTCAGGATCTGTGCCCCATGTTTTCCATCTGCAAAGCAGGACTAACTTGAGTTTTCTCTTGAGATCATTACAATTATTGGTGACTTGTGCTGAGTCCTTATAACAGTGATTGCAGCAATTTTTATGACGTATTCCTCTTTGTGGTACCAGAAATTTCTCATTGCTGTTAATTAGCAACCAACTGAGCAAAGGAAAAAAAACCCACTGACAATTAATTTAATGAAAAAACCCCATAGCTTTTGAAGAATTGTTTTAAATTTATTATTTATTTTTGAAACAAAAGAATACTTTCTAATGTTTTACATTACTTTTAAAAATTTCCACAAAAAGTGTTGTTTTCCATTTAAACTTAACACAAATTTTGCTTAAAATATAAGACCAAATAATATAACAGAAAACTATATATACCCAAAGCATTTGAGCTTTAGGTCAAATATTATTTTTTACCTCTTCCAGAATATATATGTTTCCTAGAGTTTTCCTGTGACATTTTTCAGGTAAATGTAAATATTTTGATCTGACCTGAAACAAATTTCTTATAAATTTTGAGATCAAGCACAAAACAGAAAAAAAACCCCGTCGCAATTTCCTAAACTATCCAACAAAACACTGAAAGTGAGCAAAATAAGCTGAGAGTGAGATTACTTCTGAAATAAAAATCCTTGCGTAACCTCAATACTCAGCTCAAGCCTCCTGTGGTTAAACTACATCACTGGAGTGCAGCTTTGAATCCTAGAACAGTCTTTGGTGCACTAATACATCATTAATGTGTCTGCCTTTGCCTCTGAGCTGGCAGAGCATCTCTGCAGAACGTCTCTGCTGGAGACAGGGAGATGTGCTCCCTCTGGGAAGGAGGGTTTGCAGTTTCATGCAGCTCTGGCTCCAGCGAGTGTCTGTCCTCAGGGGGCAGCCACCATAAACAACTGGGGCTCATATGCAGATGTGCTGAATATATTCACACATTTAAAGCATTCTCTTTACACCGAGTCAGACTCTAACAACAGTAACAAACCCTTTTAGCACAATTTGACAACAATTTGGATGGTTTCCTTCCTTTTTATTTCTTTCTTTCTCTCTCTCTCCCTGTGTCATGAAGCAAAGACAAATATGTCTGAATTTCTTCCTTCTTATGCTTGAAATATATAAACTCAGTAACTCTCTTCTACCCAGCAGTGAGAAAGATTTTCCATCATACCCAAAAATCATGTGATAGTCAACTGGTTTCTGGTTCTAGCTCCAGCAGGGCTTTCTTTGAGATCTCTTAGAGACTGCAAATCTTAAGCACAAATTGCAAATGGAATAATTTAGCTGCCTCCAGAGCAGCACAAATATCTTGTGTCAGAATCTCCATTGATTTGTTTCATGATCATTAATAAAATCCACATGGCAAATATTCTGGGCCTTCATTCTTCAGAGCCCACATGCAGGAGCTGATAGAATAGGTTCCATGCCAGTCCCTGTTAGATATTTGTTATGTACCAGATTATTTATTTCCTTGTGCTTTTCATACCCTCAGTGAGCTGAATGTGGAAGGCTGCCCAGGTCTGTAAACCACAATTTTCCACCCTGCCTATAGGAATGGACACACTGATTAATTTCAGGGAGACGATTAATTATCACAAAATTTTGATGCTGTAGAACATCTGTTCCAATAAAGACTGGCCAGTCACTTCAGATTCTAGAAGAAAAACAATAATGTAATGTGTAGCAATATTTCTAAAAAAATCTATTTTTGTCTATGACCCTCAAATCAAGCAGATAATAAAGAAGAAATAGCTTTTTTTCAAAATCAGTCTGGCTTGGTTTAGCCAGGGGGAACAGTGCTGGGTGGATCTGGAGCGCTCTCACTGTGATTCTGTTTTGTGTCTGCACTTGTTATTTCTATCCTCATCCTGGAGGCAGAAAAACAGCTGAGGAGCCTTGAGCTAGCCCTAAGAAAAATATTGTCTTCCAGCAATCTGTAAAGCACTCTGTGTATATCTGATGGAGGACTGGGTGGTTCAGTCTGGGTTTACACCATGATTCAGGTAATGAGTTGCCCAGTTGTGTCCATTCCTGGGTTTAAGGTTAACCCCACACTCTGATTGTGTTGTTAGGGTGGCACTCTGTATGTTCATAGGGTAAATCATATTTGTGTCATGTGAGGCAGAAGGACCTTTGTCTTCAAGCCTTCAGTACTCTGCCAGTGTAAGATCAGTGACAGGAAGGAAATATTTAGGAGCACCAGAATCACAAAATATGCTGAGTTGGAAGGATCCCATCAGGATCATCGTGTCCAGCTCCCAGCCTTGCACTGGACACTCCAAAAGTCACATCAGGTGCCTGAGAGTGTTGTCCAAATGCTTCTGGAACTCTGTCAGCCTTGGTGCTGTGACCTGCCCTGGGGACCCTGTTCCAGTGCCCAGCCATATATGGTTGGGATATAAAACCACGTACTTTATGAGCATATGAGTAAAGCACACTTTTTGTTGCAGATATTCCTTTACTTATTACTTTATTAATTAATACAATTCAGGCAATCCCATTGGAACGAGTCTCTAGTCTGCATGCAGTAAGAAAGGCAGCAAACTAGGAATTCTATTTCATGTTCTGATTTTTCTGTTACACAAACCCCCAAGTACATTCCTCAGCAGACATGGATGCTCACTAACACTGGTTCTGAGAAGAAATAAATATTTTCCAGGGCAGAGCCTCTGTCTATGGTCCTGGAGGCCATAGCTACAGCTTTAATGGGAGCCACCATCCCACAGAGAACCCCTTGTTCCTGAGACACTGACTTCTCTCTTCCGTGGTCAGGTTTTTCTGTTGTTGGCAACCTGCCTGTATGTTTTTCTTGGAGCCTTGTGGTTGATTTTTGTGGGTCTAGTATGTGGTTGGAAAAACAACATTCCCTGGGAACCTTTTCCTTCTGGGTGTCAAAGAGCATTGAAGGGTTGTTCAGTTTGCTTTGCAGTGTTTCTTCTTTCAGAACATATTATTACATTGAATCTAGAAGTGTTGTGGGTGTTTGGGGTTCATGATGAGCAGAATGCTTGCATACATTCCCTCCCAGGATTTCACACAAACATGACAGCCTTTCCAGGAATAGCTCCAGGAACATGGTGGTGTTTCAAATTTCATTTTATGGGGGTTTTGTTACTCCTGTTTTAAGTTTCAGGCTTTTCTCAAATTTCTCAAATAAATAATATCTTACCTCTTTATAATTAATAAATAAAATGTGAACATGTTAGACCAGTATAGGATACTCATATTGTTGGTATTTTAGATTATGGCAGTATAGATAACAATGCAAAAAAATCAAAATAAGTTTTCTTATTAAAGAATATTTAACACTAATTTCTAAGTGCAACCATCAAAGGGTATGTGATACTATTATCAAACTAAGGGAGAGCACCAGCACTGCAGCCCATTTAAGCTGCCTATATTCAAAATTTATAACCTGGGCATCAACTCTTGTCCAAGGACATATGGAAAATACTTATTTCCACAGTCTTCACAAGGAAACTCAGAGGTTCTTCTTCCTCCTGAGCATGTGGAGTGTTTTGTAGGCATTACTGGGACCTCAGAGAACTGACCTTTGTACAGGAGTTGTAACCTCAGCATGGCAGCACTGACTCACAGAGCACATTGTCCTTTTATTGATACAATTAATCTTTTGTCCCATAAGTGGAAAAACCCAGAAATACATTACAAAAAGTCCTTGAAAGCACAGTGTAAGTCTTTGCCAGTGCAGAGAGAGAGATTCCGAAGTGAGTCTGCATCTCTTACAGGGCTGGGAATAATCTGTTTCCCTGAATTTCCTTCTAGGTGCAATATTTATTTGAGACAGGAGAGATAGCAACAAAATGACATATTTGCAGCAGTACGTGACCGAAGATGCAGCAAGATGAAATCTGCCTTTTTGCTGTGAAAGAATCTCTTCTGTTGGGTTCCTATAAGGGTTCATTCATGTGTGTATGTCTCCAGCTCCTCACCTGGTATTAAATGCAGCCTGTCAGCTTCAACAGTAGGGGCAGCTGAATTAAAATTTGGAGGTCTTCTATATAGCACAAGAGAAACTACAGCCATGGTGCAAGTGATCTGATTCAGCCCAGTTACAGCTCTTTTGTTTCCCTGTGCACATTCCAGTTGATGTGCAGAAAAGTGCCAAGCACTTGCAGAATGGTTGCAGAGGGGTTAAATTCTCATCACCTGCCTGTGCTCCAAGGATGGGTTTACAGGGTTGGCCATGGGTGAAGCCAAACCCTGTGAGCATCCCCTGAAGTTCCCTCTCACCCTCCCGTGCCAAAACTGAGTGTGCACTTCAGGGATCCTCATAGTCCTTTGCTCTCCTCAGATCACCAGGAGATGCTGGGTGCCTCACTACTTTTCTGTAGGTGGGACCTTGCACACCCCATCCTCACTCCAAACAGTTGTCTCCCACATGTGGGAAGCAGAAGAATAAATAAGGGCAAGGTCACAAGCCAGGGTGGAAGAATCCAGCCTCTCCCCTCCCTGCTGGCAAGCAACCTTGCATTTTAATCACACATTTTAATCATGCATTTGAGATAAACTTTGTGCTGTTGTCCTTAAGGAAGGAGTGTTTCTCAGTATAGGCATGATGTAATGCTCCTTTTTTACTTCAGAAAGAGAACAGGCATTGCAGTCTGTGCCTCACTAATGTCTGTGCAGTTAAATAGCTCACTGTACAGCTGTGTGTGGGAGCACACCACAGTGTCCGTCTCAGAGCAACTAATTTTCCAGGCACAGAAGTGCCGAGCAGGAACCTCCCTGGCACTGGGCTGACCTGGATGCAGGGAGCAGCCAGGAGACAGTGTCATGCCAGAGGCTGATTTGCCTGCTGTTTGCCATCTGGGAGTGATGTTGGATCCAGGAAAATCTTCCCTGCAAGGCATTCTATGAATGAGGCAGAGTGAGCACTGTGGAATTGGCTTCCTGTGACAGACCTGTCCCACATGGCTCATTCACCTCACCTCTGGCTCCATGGCTCTCTCCTGAGCCAGAAGCTGCAGCAGGAGGGAGCTGCTCTACCCTCCAGTTTGTGCCCTCAGTGGGAGATTTCAGACATTTCCCAGGAATGAAAGCCTGTCCTTTCCACCACCTTGCAAGCCTGAGGTATATGAGGCATGGAAAGAAAATGTCAGTGTCTCCGTGGGCAATGGGAAAAATTTCCCTCTGTGCTCAGCAGCTTGAAACACTCTCCAGAGATCAGGATAAGGGTGAGCTACCCAAGCACCCTGATGATTTCAAGCAGGTTGGACATGCCATTTGGAGCGTTGCTCACCCCCCTCTTTGGGATTATGTGCCTGCTCTGCTTATACCTGGATAGCCTCAGGAGCCTGATGTTGCCACGGGCCATGCCCATCATTTGTACAGCAGCTTTCCTGGCTCTTCTGTATTCCCATAGGCAAAATGTCTGATTTTTATGCTGTTCAAAAGTTTTCAGTTACTCAGAAACTTCTGTCAGCTCCTGCTGCTCAGCCTTGGTTTTCATGTCCTTCTCTGAGCCTGAGCCTTGGGCATAAAAGCCTATTGTATTGCCACAAAGCAAGCCCAGAATTTATTAGTAGTTTTGCTGTTTCACTAGCACAAAGTGACTGCTGTGAAATTCCATCATGATACATTCCTCTGGGATGCCATAGCCTGAAACTGATCAAAGATGTTCAGGAAGCAGAGCAGTGAGTGAGCATTTCCAGCTGCTGCACGTGTGCCAGGAATGCTGGAGTCCCCTGGGGACTGAAGCAGAGGAGAATAAGAGGTGCCCAGCAGTGTCCTGATGACAGCCACCACATTACTGGCATTACTATGAAAAAGGGGTGGTGGCTTGTTTTGTTTAAATGCTTCACCTAAATTTAATTTTGTTTAAATGCCTCACCTATAAGCCTTGCAAGGTCAGAAGTTCTCTGGTATAATGAGCACATTTCCTGGGATGTGAAAGCATAGGATTTGCTAATGCACAATACCACAATATTTTTACCAATTGAACTAGTTAGTTAGTAAACAGAAAAACCTCTCTGCAACTCTAGGGAGCCATACTTTCCAAGATGGAAAAGTAAATCAGAGGTCAAAATGGATCTTTGACCTGAGCAGCTGTACAAGTCACTGCATTTTACTTTGCAACAATCTCAAATGTGTCAGGACCTTAAATCTCTGCAGAAAAATTTATGCCATTTGTCCAAAATGGCTCGGAGGTCAATGGAAGCTTGACCGAATATAGAGTGTGTGTTGTTATGTGAAGACTCTTGGTCTCTAACCTCAAAGCAACAAGTCAGACCTGGTTTTTCTTTCAGTGCCATGTGCACATTTTCATTAGGCTACACTAAAACATCACATCCCTCTTCCAGATAAAATATAAAAAGCTGCGGGTGCAATAATTTTGGTGTAAGAGAAGTTTGGAGGAAGAGTGTAGCAGCTGCTTCTCCCTCAGTCATGGGAAGAAAAAGAGTTAAATGAACTGTCCAGAAAAATTTGGTGAGGCTGAGGCATGAGAAAGGAGAAGGAAACACTCACTGCTCCTGGAAAGCCTGAAGTCCATTCCTGGCAGATGCATCAGTAGAGTCTAGATGGACAAACAGCCATTGAGCAGCAGGCTAGGTAATGCCATGCTATTCATATGCTAAACACTGGATACTGTAGAAATCCAGGGCAGCTGCTTTCTACTTTAAGAGGAAAGGGAAGCTTTTGCATTATTAATAATTGAGACTGGGTATTCTATGCAAGTGTGAGTTAATCCCATTAAGGGAATGGATAAGAAACCATGACAAAACTTTCTAAGTACAAAAATAGCAAGTGGTCACAAAGCCCCAAGGTGCTCTCAGAGAGCTGAGGTGCATTGCACAAGCTTGCCCTGTCCTCTGGCCCCATAGCCCCCAGCTGGCGAGGACAGCCCATTGCTGGGTCCCCATCTGTGGATGCTGTGCCCTTGCTCTCTGCCCACAGGGCTTAGCAGGCAGAAAGAAAATGTGCTAAGAGATAGGAATGTGAAGAGGGGAAAATTTCATGTTCACAGCAATTTTCCAGCAACTGGCATTTCTGCTTTCTGGAGCAGCTTCTCAATCCTAGGAGCTTGGCTTGACCACCTGTGGAGTGTGGGGTTTATACATCCAGTCAGTCTGATTTTGTGGCTGGAGGCTGCTTAGCAGTGCTTTTTTTTTTTTATTTTTATCTGGCAGTGCTTTTAAAGAGCAGCAGCTTTCTTTACTAGTCCTCTTATTAGCTGGAAAATGCCAACCTGTAAATGATGTGACAGTGTTTTCATAACTTCTAGCATCTCTGCCTCTCCATCATAATGTACATAAACCTGGTCCTTCTAAAGGGTTTGGTCTTTGGCTTCAAAAGTCTATCCCAAATCAGGACAGACCCTTTGGGCTAGGCCAAGGTTTATCCTTCCTCTTCTTCTTCTATGTCCCTCAGAAAAAAATGGTTCCACCTATCAGTCTCTTGCTCAAGCTCAGGCTTTCTGCCTTGAGCCTCTCTTGTCTCCCCTCTCAGTTGCCTGTATGCCTGAGGAGCACATAATATTCTCATCAGAAGTGAAACATCCAGGCCGACTCAAAGTAATGTAACAGAGACGGAAAGGGAAGAAACAGAAAGCACTTGAGCAAAAAAGAGGAAAAGAGGACAGCTGTGCCTTGGGAGGTGGTGGAGGAAAACACAGAAGGGGATTACAGAAGAGAAATGTGGTGCAACTTGGTGAACAATGAAGGAGGCAAGAAGGAGCTGTAATGGTAGCAGAGCTGCAAGTGCCGGCTGCTCCTTGTAATCAGACTGACTGTGTGCTTTCTCGTGCTCTGCACAAGTGGATGCTTTAGCTTTTAAAATGCTATGCACAAAGAGTATGTAGACCTGGGGGGAAAACTCTTCCCCCACCCAAAGCCAGGGCCCTTGAGTAGCTGTGGAGCTCAGCTTGTTCTCCTCGCACCCTTGAGTAGCTGATGGTGTTCAAGCACCACCTTATTTTGGTGTCCCGGCTCTTAACAAGGAGCAAGGAACAAGAAGAGTGCACTAGCAAAGCACAACATGCTCATTTCCTCATTTCCTGAGCTCCAGTCTTGCTCTTTTGCTCATCATACGCACCTGTATAAAAAAAAATTCTCCACTGGAACAAGGGACCTCTATGAAACAGAGGGGAGGGCAGGGACTCTCCAGCCCTCTGCCTGCTCTCCTCCACACAGTCCCCACTGTCTGTTTGGCTTTGATGTCCACACAGCAGGTGGGACAATATGTGCTCATTTATTTCACATGCTTTTCTCTGCAAGTTGCTCTGATGCAGAGCACAAACAAAAGCAATTATGCAAAAGCACCGAGGTCTTGCTCCCATTTTGCAGCACCTACCACGCTCTCTGGGGAGAGCATGCCTTACATATACACTTTTGGGTTTACCAGGCTGCACAGCTCTGGTGACCTCTGAGGGGTGAGTAGGGGCTTGAGTCAGTCTGCACACCCTGCTGTGATTGCTGATATTTGATATCTTTGCCTAGGAAACAGAGAGGGATGGAGTCCTGACTGCCTGTCCTGTGCAGGCATGAGGCAAGAAGGGAGTTCACTGTGCCACCACTAGTGGAGATATCAGTACCCTGAGCACACATGGGAGGACTGCAGCAGTGGTTTACTGCAGTCAGGCTTTCTGGCACTAGGAAAGGCTTGATTAGGAAAAGATTTTTTTTCAAGAAAATTGTAAGGAAATATAAAGCTTAGAGTTATGAGGCAGTGAGACAATGGCATTCGGTAATGGTGAAAGTGGTTCTTGGTGATGAAACATGAGGGTGTTTTTTGTGTATGAGTGTAAATTTGGCTGTAATTCAACAGAGGAGTTAATTTGATTTGTTTCTAAGTATGAGCAGACACAAATCCATATCAGAAGCAATGGCAAGCCCACAAGGTAGATTTGGTGGGGTCTCATGATCTTCCAGCCCTTTAACCACTCTCTTGCAGAGGGAAGGGTGTTGGCTTGAAGAGACTGAGAACCGAAATACTCAGATCAAATACTCCTTCCATTTGCCCAGGCTTTCCTCCCTCTGGGTGTTTTTGTTTTGTTTTGTTTTGTTTTGTTTTGTTTTGTTTTTTTCTTCATACAGCTTGACCAGCTAGCAGCTCAGGTCTGCCCCCTTTCTGTGATTTTCAGCTCAAAAAAGACTGCCCTGATCCCAGGCAATAGGTAGGAGTCGCCTGTCTTTTGGGGGAGGATTTTGCCACGCATTTTACTTTAAAGCAGTGTGTTGCTGTGGTGCTATTTCGTGATGGAGCCCAAGGTGCACATAAACAAATGTGTGTTAGGAGTGGCTGGGGGTGACGGGGCAGGCATGGACCATTTTTCAGAGGGGAAGGACAAGCCTTCCCTCCTCAACGTGCAATTTGCTGCAGTGCAGAGGGCCAGCACAAAACTTACACATCATGTCAGCCCCACTTTAAAAGGTCATTTTTTGTGGAAATAGTCCTTGTGCTGGTTCTCTGAACAGAGATGGATATTGGTCTCTGTGCAGAGCATTGCTGCCTCTAGGAGGCCCAGCTTAAAAAATTAAACATTGCTGTTTTTTATGAGCCACCTCAGTGCTAATCTTTTCACTCCTCTTGTAAGAATTATTTGTATAGTTTTATTTTAAGTAGGAGAAATTTCATTCTCCTTGTCATCCTCTTCCCTCCTTCCCCAACACTTTTTCCTCACCGTTTGCCAACATTAGAAAGAAGTATAAAGCCTTTGAAAGCTTCACTAAGACTGTCTCCTCAGACAGCCATGTTCTTTTAGCTGGCTGAAGAGCACAGGACACACAAGATTTTCTTCAATATCGCCTGGTTTCTGGTTACAGCCTTAAGAAAATAATTCTATTTCTGAAATATGGAAAAAGTTTCCATTGAATGCATCTTGTTTTTCTGGATACCATCCATCCATCCATCCATTCATCCATCCATCCATCCATCCATCCATCCATCCATCCATCCACTCCTCTCCCTCCCTTTCTCCCTCCTTACCTCCCTCCCTTATTTGCAATTCTCACTCTAGTAGCAGTGAGTGGTTCTCCAGGCTTACCCTTCAAAAACCTTTTTATTCTTTTGGTCTTTTGGGAGGGGAAGAAAACCATGAGGGTAAGAAGGGCATTCCTGGAGACCTGCCATTGTGTCAGCAAGCATTAAGTAAAATAGGGCAGATCATCATCTTGTCTCATGTAAAACCCTTCCCTCAAACTGTTTCCCCAGACTAAAGAGATGCTAAAACCCCCAGCCTTCAAAGGAGTCCTCCCCATGAATGTCCATCCATCCTGGACAACTGAGGTCCCTCCGGAGCTCTCTGCCTACCTTGTTCTCGTTGTCTGCATGCAAGTGTTAACTGGAGCTTTGCAGAGAGAGGGAAGTGTGGAGATGGCATTATGCAAACAGCCTCAGCTCCTCACTCAGCCTCAGGCATTGCCATCTGTGCCTGGTTGGCAAGGGGACACCAGACACAGCACTGGTGGTGTTTCTCACCTTTTGAAAAAAGTGACAAAGGGTCTTTAATTGTGAAGGAAGTAACCAGAAGCCACTTGGGCTACAGCTCACAGGGGGACTCATCACAGAAAGGAAATAAATGTATTTGCTGATGAATTATTCTGAGAGAGGAAACAAACTAAAAGATTCCTGGATGGTTATATTCCAGAAATTAGGTCAGACCTAATTAGTTGCATAATTAATTGTCTGATTGCCTAACTAGTTAACTCTTAGATACCTTTATTGACTCGTGGTGACAAATACATGCACACATATTTTACTGGAGAGGAGGTCCCACTGTGCTTTCCAGGCTGCAGCTCCAGCACTGAGTTCTGGGACACAGCACTGGTGGTGCTGTGTGGTACACAGAGGTTTATCTACAGCAACAAGGAGAGGCAAAATTGTAATTACAAAGGTTTACAATGAGATTTAGCTGCCCTTCAAGTGGCCTTCGAGGTGTTTGAGCAATGGTGAAGCTGTTCTGAACACAGATTGCCTATTTCCTCCTCAATTTCTCATGACCACAGCTCAGCCTCCTCAGGGACAAAAGGAGGTCTCTTCTGGTGAACATCAAAACAGGACTAGCACCTACAATTAGGGCAGTCAAACTGAGATGTCTCTTCTGAGGACCTAACAATGATGACACTTGTCTGGTTTACACAAGTGCAGAAAGGACAGTGAAACTGAGACCAAAAGCACCACCAAATTCATGTCTGCATAATGGTGTTCTTAGGACAGACACTGAAGCTAAGCACTAGTTATGATGGTATTAAGTGTGTGGAAAAATATTCTGAGTGTTGCTATGAAGAAAAACAACACCTTTCTGGGAAAAAATAGAGTACTGATGCCTTGAAGGTTTTTTCAGTGTCTAATGAATGTTTTTGTTGACTCCAGTGTAATAACATGAAAAGATGTCCACATAAGAAAGGAAAACTGGTACTAAAAGTGGTGGTTGTGTGCAGCAGTGGTTTTGGAAGTAAGGAAGAATAAGCATTCTGGGAGAAAGGTAATGCTGGGTAGAAGGAGAAGTTGCTGGGCAAAAAGTTCAAACCTTGGTTGAATTGATGTTGTTGAAAACAGTACCATGGATATGCCACCTCTAGAAAAAAAGTCTAGTTCAATGCAATTTTTCACCCAGTCAAGTCTCTTTAACTCTGCAGAGGAACAGTGTTTCATCACAGGTACAGCACTGAGCAAAATCACTGTTTCTGATGCCATTGTTAAACTTGGCATTTGGCACAGCCTCCTGACAGACAGACCCCATGGTTATACTTAGATCCCATGGATCAGAGAGAATCCTCTCTGACTGCAGGCCTTGGTGGCAGGAATGAAAAAATAGAATGGCTTTGGGCTTTTCTTTGGTGTGGGTTCTGGTAGTTCTTGGAACATTTGGGGGTCATTTAAAAACTGCTAATTTGTCTGTGCTTTTGTAACTTTTGGTGTCCCCACTTAATCCAGACTATGTTTCCTCCCTCCTCCTTCCACAGCCTCCCCAGGGCACTTAGGCTTGCCTCATGCCACCATGACATCTGTGGGACAAGGAAAAAATGCAGCTGGCAATGTGGGAGAGGACAATTGTGAACCACCTATGTAAAAATTAGGGTTTTTTTTTTCCTGCCAACAAAGTCCAGGGAATATGTAGAGTCAGAGAGAGAGATCTATTAATATCATCCTGATTTTTGGAAATTGTCTGGCTCAAACAATGATTATTTCAAAACAGAATGTCTCAAGCTTGGCAAAGGGCCAGTTTTCCTCACACAGTCACTCAAATAACCAAAAATGAGGGAGAGAGAAGCTGGAAGGCCGCATAAGAAGACTTGTGCACTGCAGAACAGAGAGCTACAAGCAGCGTTCTGGCCTTCCAGCTGCTGATTTCTGAAGTATTTCTAAGGGGTGTGGATTCTGGTCCTTTCATGACTACAAGTAAAAGCAGAGCACTTCCAAGCACAGACAGCACAAACCACCATTGTGGAAAAGGACAAGATGGGCTAAAGCTGAGGCAATGAAGAGACAAGAGTATAGATGTCCAAGGGGTACGTACCAGTCCACGCAGCATAGCCAAGATAAGAAACTGTGAGCATTTAAAGCTCATCAGGCATTTGTAGCTCACAATGAGTACACAGAATTGCAGTGCAAAGGTAACTGGGTAACTGGTGATGGTGCCTGGATGGCCCCTGTCTTTTTCCAGAGACAGCACATACTTTCTCCTTATATCAATCTTTTGCTTTTAAACCCCACTGACTTCACCTTTAAATTCTCTCTCTCCATTGGATTTTTCCATGCAAATTTCTATTGCTTTCTTCCTGGGAACTATACTTCAGCTAAACTGCCCCGTTAACACAGAATTTTCATAATGGATATTCAAATTACTCAACAGAAATGTCCATATTGCTCAATTCTGCCCTGAAATCTTCCACCCATTCACAAATACAGCATGTTCCCATCTGTGCACTGCTCTGATTGTGAACTTGTTGATTTTTCTTGTTCTTTTTTGGTGGGGTACAACTTGGTGCAGGTGTCTAGGCTGGGGTAACAAAGACCTAGGTAACACATGGCAAACTCTGCATGAGACAGAAAACAGAAAATACAGTATTTTAGTTACAGCAAGGTTAAACAAAGTGTATGTCTGATGAGTAGGGCCTGGAAACATATTTTTGTCTCACCCAGCATCATTTCTGTGGGAAAACTAATTCTTTACAAAAGATTTTTGATGGACTTGGAGAAGTGGAGGGAAAAGGGCTCCTCTGCAGTTTTTTAATGTTTGAAATCCATTCCTGAGTACTTTCATCCTAATTAAAGGTCACCTACTGGTTTGTGAACAACTGTTAATGAAGAGTTTAATTATCCAGATGACAGCTATAAAATCCTACTCCTGTGCTTGAATATTTTAAAGCAACACCACCTAGATTTTCAAATATGTGCTTGTAGCCAAGTACTTAGACAAAAGCTCTCACAGAAGAGGAGTGTGTATGTGCAATTCCCATTTGCATACACAATGGGAGATTGCATATGCCCATATTAAAGATGCAAATCTGTGAGGAGGTTTGTATGTGCTTACTTGACCATTTGAACCAGACCCACCTTTCTTTTCTGTTCTTTTATTCAGGGAGGGGAGGGCTGGTTAAATTATTCCTTGAGGATAAATCATTTTGCATTATTAACTCTTCTCAACAACAAAGCTGCATAAATTAAATGTAAGATTATCTGCTGTGTCCTCAGTGGAATGATTAGGAGGGAATCTACAGGAAAGAAATGTGGTCAAATGATTTGAAGACTTGCTAAGTGGGATGCAAATCTCATCTTGAATTCTTAACAAGCTCAAACACAGACCTGCCTTCTAATGAGCAAACTCTGCTTGGCATATCTGTTCAACCCCCAGAACAAAGTTCTAGAAAATGGATCATGGTTCATTTTCTCTACCGAGTCAAGCTTTTGTTTTTATTGGCATTTTTGACCAAGTGCTCCTGGTGCTCCTTTTACCTTTATCCACGGTGACAATTTTCATGATGCTGCCTTTAGTCTGCCAAGCTGAAGTGGTCCCATTTCTCATCACAGCACCTGATGAATGTTTCTTGGGGAGGTCAGGTTTGGGTTCTCCACAAGGTACATGCCTGAAGGAATGATGCTTCTATCAAAAAGATGAAGAAGTTGCTTTTTGTGTCCTCACTGCCAACACAGTCTCTTTGTGCCACTCCAGTGATGGCACCATAGGGGCAAAGAGAATCATAACTCTTTAACTCAGAATTTTTGGGGGCTTGGTGAAGACTAGTGTGCAATGAATGGCCACAATGTATGGCCATTCTACCCATAATAGATCAGTTCCCGGGCTTTTCCTGTGAATCAGCTTTGATTCAATTTCCTGGTTACCTTTGGCCTGTCTCTCCTACTCACATGAGCATATGTACACATGTAGACACACACTTATTTGTCTGAGCAAAATGCTAAATATAACTACAAACCCTTGGGTGGAAAAACGAGGGGAAAAAATTAGAAGGCATCACATAAGAAGAGCTGTTCATATGAATTAAAGAGGAAAAATATGCCTGAGTTCTGCCAATGGTTAATATCTTATTTCATAAGAAATATGGGTTAATATAAGAGATTTGTTAAAACAAAGACAGGTCAGTCTGTGTTATTTGCTGAGGAGGTTTTAAGCACACCTTTCTGTGCTTTGTTAACTGTCCAGGAGGCTGCAGGAAGGTTTTCCCTGCAGAGTCTCATCTGTAGGTCACAGTGACCTGACTGTGGGGGCTGCACTGCATAAATGGAGCTCTCCAGATAAGCAGCACAACATTTATTGCATACTTTGTCAACATATCTCTGGCCACACACTTGTTCTCAAGGTACTCTGTTTTGATATTGGTTTTATTAAAATAGATTTCAGAAAGGGAAATGTAAAATAGTTTAGAGATTGCAACATAAACCTTGTTTGAGAGCTGAAGAAATCCACACCAAACACCAGCAGGCTTTTTTGTACATTACAAGCATGGACAAAATGTGTCTTGAGGGTTTCTTTTTTTTTCTTATACTGTTTTCTTCAAATAAAAACACTACTGAAAAAAAATGATACAAAAAGACTGATATCTCACACAGGGAAAGGCACAGGTCCCACAATGTTCCTCACAATTTGGAAGATTATTAAAATTAAAATCAAAGGAATATCTAAAGCCAAGGAGATCTAAGGACTAGAAGAGGGAGAATTTTGTCTTGGTAACTGCACAGTCTCCCAGCTTTGGATCTGCTACCAGAGCTCCTTAGCAGCATGTGTAGGCAGGATGACATGTCCTCCATAAGGCAAGGTGTCCAGTTTTGCACACTTTACTTGCTCCTTGAGTATCAACTCATGCCCTTTGGAGGAAGTCCCTTGGATTAGGTTCAATCCCTCAGGCCTTGGTCTGACTCTAGCTACAAGACACAACCCTGCAAGGTGTCTTTTCAGGGATGTTAATTAGAAAAACATATTTACCTGATTCCACAAATGTCTGGGCAATGGGTTTGCATGAAGTAGATGGTCTGTATCAAGCTCATGTGCCTGATGTATCTGTGAGAGGATTTGCTAGACTGGCTTCTAGACTACTATGCCTGTGCCTCCCTGAGCTGCCAGATCTCATTCCTGGTAAATGGACAGAGCTCAGGCAAAAATGTGTGACATGATACACTGCAAGAATTTTCCCTATTTATCATCAAAAGTGGGGTAGTATTTGCCAAAGAACATCCCTCATTTTTAGCCAAATAATAGATTCAGGACCCTTTTAAAAGTATAACTAGACTATTTGTCATTTTGGAACATCATCATTCACTCACTTCCATCGGGATGGGTTTTAATGGCTGCACACCAGCACTGTATATGACATAACGCATTTGTGAAAAAAAAAAATGATTCCTCTGAGTAGTCAGATGATCTTCCCAGAGATGAAGTGTCTTTCCCACTTTTCTCTTTCATTCTTCCTTTTCCTGGATCTTGGAGGGAGTGTTACTTGTGTTGAGTAATGAAATTTCCCCCGCCAAAACACACTGACTTTGATCTCCCCTGTTTTATGCACTAGGGAGCTGATAGTTCCTTCCCTGGCTAGGACTGAATGAATAATCACCTCCTGTTGTTGTTCACATAAGATTCAGATGCTGAAATGTGAAGCTGATGACAGGGGAAATTATGGATAGAAGCATCAAGATTTGCTATTGAAATTTTATGAGCTGTAGGTAGGAAACATTCAAAGCACATCACATTTAACCATGAAGACTCCGAGCTTTTATAATTTCATGGAGCAGAACTGTGAGTTGTTTGTGAGATGGGAATGAAGCCCAGACTGCTCTCCTGGTGTTTTCTTAATGCCCACATATCTACACAGAGACACATAATCAGCATGAGAAAACCCTACCCATCCATGAATCTTTGTTGCAATTTGGAATGATGAACCATGCAAAAATTAGAGACCCAAATCATGTAAAAAGTCTGTACATTCATTGAGATGTTAGTTAAAACCCCTGTAAAATCAGGAAATCTTGATAAAATTTTTTTCCTTTCTTCTTTTTAACTTTTTTTTTGGTTGTTATTTCAACATATGCAGCTTATGATTTATTTCAGGTCTTCCAATTTGGACCAGCGCATGATAATGTGTGTGTGAAGGAATTTTTTTTTTTATAAGGGAAGGAGAAACTCTAAGAGGTTTATACAAAAAATTAGGATTCCACATGAACTTTTGTGCAGCTATTTAAAAGCCACATCTAGATCCATTGTTCTTTATGCAGCCCAGGCAGTACAATACACAAACATTGTTGTATGGGAAACCTGCCTCACATGTCTTGGTGGAGCAACCCATTGACCCATGCTGACATATCCACTTCTGTGGCTTCCAGACACACAAGTGAAATCAACTTTGTGAAAAACTTTAGAGAGCACCCTTTTTATTATGGGGGGTTTCTATTGCCTTCATTCTTGCTCTTTCTTACCTTGAAAACAAACCCTAAATCAAACCAACTCTTTGACACAAGCTCAGACCCAACATGTTTCTCTGAGCCTGCCAATCTAAACCAACACAAATACCACCCAAAGTGACACTTCTGTGCAGAGTAAGGCAGGCCCACACGGTGTGGAACAGCAAAGATCCAGCATAGCTGGAGATGCCCCCTGCCTCTCTGCTGTGCTCAACAGAAATGGAAACATCACGAGATATTCTCATTCCTACTAAGCCTGTATTGGAGGAGGTCTTAAACTGGCCTTCTGTCTCCTGTAACCCCAGGAGATATGATTAATGCAAAAAGCTAGTTATCTGTATTGTTATAACACAATTCACAGGAAAAAACATTAATTCTACATATTTTTTGAAACTGTATATAACCACTCCTTAATTCTCAATAAGCAATGAATATATCCCTAGAATGAAGGGAATCTCTGCTTGCATGGTGGGAGATACTAGTTTATGATCTCATTTGTTTCTTGAGACAGTTCTACATGAAGGCTTTGGCAATTTGTTCTTCAAGAACTGGTGAAGATGATGTGTCATCTCTGATCATTGTTCATTGAACAAAAATAGGAAATTGGAAATATTTTTTAAAATAAAACATAAGTTTTCATGTTACTCTAAAGTCATTATTAAAATTCACATACTTGCAAATGATTAACACAGTGCCTCAGACACAAATTTATGGAAGTGTTTCAGTTCAAGTGGTTCAGAGGAACTAAAGAATAAATAGTGCCATCACCATTTTTTGATGCAGAAGGGCAATGGCCATTTCTTGTGTGGAAAGTATGAGCAGATGAGGAGATTTCTGTTCTGTAAATCTGGGCTTGCATTTCACAGCAACCAAACTTGCTCAAGAGAATGAAGAAATCCCTGCGAAAATTCTTTGTGAAAATGGCATAGAGGAAAGGGTTGGCGCAGGAGTTGATGGGATAAAACAAAACCAGAAGGATCTTGGAATTAGACACTGTGATGAGAGGAACCTTGAGCGAGGCCGATATGGCAAAGAAAGATATTGGTGCCATGCAGAGGAAGTCAGTGAAGATGAGTATGGCCATGCGCTTGGCAATCTTGGTGTCACTGTTGGAAGAGACGACATTGGGGTTGCGCACTGTAAAGTAGATGCAGGTGTAGCAGACGCAAATAACGACAAACGCCAGTACATTCAGCACTAAGAGAAATATAATGTAAGCCTGGGCAAACGGTGTTTCTATATCCATGGGCAGACAGATGCTGACCTTCATGTAGCTGCTGACCCCAAATATGGGAAGGAGCGCTACAGTGAAAGCAAACACCCAGCCAAACATCATGATGGTCACGGCGTGGCGCAAGCGCACCTTGCGGTGCAGCTGCATGGCGTAGGTGATGGTGTGCCAGCGCTCCAGGGTGATCACCGTCAGCGTGTACACTGAGAGTTCACTGGCAAACACCGTGAAAAATCCTGCAGCGTTGCATCCTGCCCCGGTCTGCCAGTCTATGGCGTAGTTGTAGTACTGGCTTTTGGTCTGGATGTCTACAGAGGCAATAAACAGCAGGTAGATCCCTATGCAGAGGTCTGCAAAGGCAAGATTGCACATTAGAAAGCGAGGAACAGTGAGCTTGTACTGACTGCTTATTAAAATAACGAGGACAACAGTGTTCCCAGTAATAGCTAAAATGTTGATGAACCATATCAGGACTCTCAGAATGTTGTATCCCATGATATCTTCACATGGGTTGAAAGCATCAGGTTTAGGAGAGCAGGCTACATTAACTACTTCATTGCATAAACCATAGTCAAATTCATTCTCTGCTGGGTCAAATCCTATGCCGTAGTTGGAAATATAATCTTCAGCTGCAGATCTTCTGTGTAGTTTTTTGCCAGGATTCTCCTCAAAGTCTTGCTTCACCTGAGATATGCTACATATCGGATGTAATTCAGTCCTGAAATTGTAAAAAAAAAGCAGAGCTGAAAGTTAAGTGACACAGTATGAGGCAAAAAACCAACACAAAATCATCCAGTTTCCATTGAACAGCTTAGTTTTTCTGGTTAGCTGATTATATAAATTACCCTGGAACCTGAAATTAATAGTGCGGACAGTCTCTATTTATAAAATACTACAAAAACATGTAAATGGCTTGGAAACATCATAAACTGCACGGGAAAGGAAAACCTAATGTTTGCCTAACATTTACGATGCAGTTATCCACCTGGATAAGACACTCTGTAAGAAACCTCCCTCATTTGAAACAAATTTCTCACCCAAGATGTCACTGACAAGCTGCTTTGTGCATGGGGGAAATGCATGACAAGGAACACCAACATAAGACTGAGCTTTGGGGAATAAGGAGTCTGTATAACCACAATAGTGCTACTGTCTCTTAGAGTTATTCTCAAATTCCCTTTTTCCTAAAGATTTTGATCATCACTGTCTTGTAACTCTGTCAGGGCACATAACTCCATTTTGTGATGTTCATTTTTAGTACCTCATATCGTATTAATGAGTAACCAGTAACACAAGTAAATAGCACAAATAAATTCATGCAGGAATCCTGATAATCTCTAGATGACAGATGCCAACAGAAACACAAGGCACAGGAGATCATTTTGCTTAAAAACTGTTTTTTTTTAAAGAAATAGCTTAGAAATCAAGTGAAGTGAAGCAAAACCAAACCAAACCAAACCAAACCAAACCAAACCAAACCAAACCAAACCAAACCAAACCAACCCAAATGTATTAATGGAAGCAGTAGTTGCATTTGTTTCTGTCAGAAAGTATTTTTTAAACATTTTAAGAATTTCTAGTAGCACAGGTAAATTCAGGCATTTTTGATAGTTTTGTGTTTGGCTTTATTTTTTAGAGTATTAGCTCTATGCCCTTCTCCGTGCCTAGACCTACAGAAGAAAAAAATATTTTGGCTGAGATGATAGAAAGATGATGATCAGCTGCAACAAGATTGTAAATATCAAGACATGTCAAGTATAAACATGAAACGAACAGTGAGTTTTCACAACAGCTCTTCGGCTGCTGTAGAATTTGGCTGTCCCATGAACTTGCATCCACAGTTTTGGATGCAGACCTAATCTCAGTTATGGAATAAAACAGGTGACATTTTGTTTTAAAACCAACCCAGTTCAGCTCTGCCTACATTCAGCTACAACCCAGACTGCAGTTTAGGTGTGTAATTTCTAGGACAGAATCCCAGCTTATCTTCCAGCCTGACACTGAGTACAGTTACTCTCTAGACAAGTAAAGTTAAAATTTTGAACAACTGGTAGCAGCTTAAAAGGGAGAATTCTTCTTTGTAACCTAATTTTACCCTTTGACTTTCTGCACTCACTACATCTTCTGAAAATTGAGTTTAAAGGGTCTGCAAGAAAGGAAAACTAATGAAGGTCCAGCACTAGAAGGTGAGGGACATTTCCTATGAGATTCTGAACATCCTCTACTATTATCAATATTTTTTATCTTGCCTGTCAACTGAGTCAGAAAACTGATTTTCTGTGAGGTCAAATATGCACTATGAAGGTCACAGTAGCAATAACAAGGCATTACATTTTGCTCTCCTGTGTTCTACTCGCATAAGGATGAGTGAAGGGTCCAGAGTATTGATCAATATATCAACAGTTTTCTGGCTGAAAAGGAATATAGGCTTCAAAGGAGCAATAACAGGAGAAAAAGTCCCTCATTTTTTAGTGCAACAGGCACTTGGGGGCACTGAAAGCTACAGCAATTGGTGGTTCTTTGAAAATGGACTGAGGGAAATGTTTGTAGCCAATCATTTCTCAGTATGAGATAAAAATAGACTTTTTCTAAAATTTTGGAGGCACTGCCTTGACGTAAATATATACCCAGGCAAGAGTGCTACATAAGGACAATTAAATATTTTTGATTATTGCAATTTATTAATTCTTGCCTTATTTTCACAGCCACTGTCCCAAAATAAAACCAGAGTCCCAAGGAGTATGGTGTTTGCTCCAAGGAAGGGTAATGTGTCCTGCTGGCTCCCTGTATTGGGAGCAGGTAAGATGAAACTCGTAAGGGAAGGAAGAGCCATCCTCTGATACTGACTCCTTGTAGTATCTTTGCCTTGTGTTTCTCACCCTTTGGGCTGTGCAGTGAACTCAAAGCAACAAGCTAGAACATTATTTGCCAAGGGATGTGTGGGTTCTTGCTTCCCGTTGAGACCACAGGTGTTGTGATACAGTTAATTTATTCCCTCTCTTTGTAAACTTTTCTTACTGTTTAACATAATTTTGCTCAAGTAAACTAGAAAAATAAACTGGACAAAGGGCAACTTAGAGAACAAAACTGAAATTGGCAGAGTGCTCTGACAAAAATAAACAAAAATTACTACCTTTCTACAAGTTGTTATTTAGGTTGTTATTTTATGTCCCTCATCTGGATCTGGTGGCAGCAGGATCTTGTGTGCTGAGAAACACTCTCAGCAGAATAAATAATCTTGACCTATGTTCCATAATAAGTCCTATCTCAAACCCATCATCCTCACCAAAAAGTGCCATTAAGTGAGTTGTGAGCAACTGATAGTATGTTCTTGTGAGACTAGGCCTGAACACCATTCATGACGCTGCCACATTTTTTGAAAAAGTAGGATTTCAAGTGACAGCTCCTCCAAAGAATAATGATCAAGTGTAAGGACAGAGTAATATCAATGCCATTCTTTTGGGCAGAGGGTGATCTTTATGTCAAAGAAAGTCAAAATCTTGCTGAAGTTCATAATGGTCTGTGTCAAGTTGAGGGTTTTAACATCCGGCCTCTGTCCTATCCACACTTCAAGGATATTATTTTCCAGTCACAGAAAAATGTGAAGGGAGTTCAACATACTGTACTAGACTTGTCTCAAGAAGGCAACTTACCACAATATTCTAGTGTGATCAAATGACAGATCAATATTTAGCATATAATCCTTATTGGAATGAGAAAAACATCAAAACTCTCTTATGTTTTAATGTGTGTCTCAGACTGGCAGAGCTGTGCTTGATGTGACATCCTCCAAAACTTAGAAAGCACTGTTGCTGTAACAGGTTTAAGCTTTCCATTATCACAACAGCATCTGTTTGCTGCTGCGGACAGTTTTTAGAGAGGTGATTGAGCATGATCCACTATGGTAACTTGTTTTGTCTAGGGCTTTGAGTGCTGCAAAAGTCTCAAAAAGGGGAAATCAAACATGAATGGGCAGGCAGAAAGGGGCCACACAACCCTGTCTTAATTCCTTCCCAGAGTTCCCATGTGAACACCAGCTGCTGCTGTGATCCTTAGAAATGCACTTCTGGGGGTGATGAGCCATCACTTTTATACTCCCTGGACTACCTGGAAGAATTTTGTGGCCACTTGGAATGACCGTCTTCTGTGAAGGTGCACAAGAAGCCAGGTCACACCAGGGTTCCCACCATCACCCAGCAATGCCTGCTGCTCTGAGCCAAGCACAGCTCTTACCAAAGGAATATTGCATATTGTGTGATCAAGCACTATGCAAACTATTAATAACTTTTAAACAGCCTGAGCAGCCTTCAGTGCACACACAGCTTGTGCCAGCTGTCACAAAAACTGCTTTGAAATGAAAGAGGGTGTAGCTACTGTATGTGTGACTAATCTCTGCTGAAGTGTATGGTAATACTTTCCTTCTTCAAACCAAACACATGCATCCACTTTCTCCCTTTAATCTGGAGAGAGGATCTCAGTTTCACACCAATTTCAGTACAAGAGACATGACTGTATGAAAGAAGTGACAAAATTTTAATATGTTAAAAAGAAGCTGACAGGAAAGGTTTATCTAAATAATATGTTCTCATAATTTTGCATTTATGCTTAATGTTTAGTAGAAAATACATCTGGTGACTATTAAAGGCATGGATAAATATGTTCAATTTTGTTCTGTTGACCAGGGTGATACAGTTGTGACCAGACTTGTTCCAGAAGCAGCCCCACCACGGCATGGTGCACCAGCCCAGCCTGGAACATCCGTACTGGGGCTATGTGAGCCCTTCACTGGTTTCTTGACATTTTTTTGAAACATTACACTTACCCAGGCTGTGGAAGGGGGTGTGTTATGTTCTCCTTGCCTTCTTGCTAGCCAGGGAAAGGCTTCCAAAAGTGGGTTATACTAAGGCCGAAGTGAGTGCTATGGACTTAATTCCGTGTAGCGAGTGTGTGGCATGGAAGTTCTTCAAAGCCCACGTGAGGGGACTAGATACTGAGAGCTTAACACAGGGTCAGGACTATTTCGTCCTGTAGCTTTCCTTCAATAGCAACTCTTATTTTGTTTTTGGTCCAAAGTCCTGTTGCCTATTTTAAGGGGTGGATTCTGGGATTTGGGTCCTGATTAGGCCCAAGCAGCCCAGAAGCCAAGTACCTTAAAAAATATGAATCACAGTGATATGAATGTTTCTTTGCAGATCCAGAACTAAACATGATTTTAATGGACTCATTGGAAAATAACACTTTGCCACCAGTTCCGGAAGGACTGGACATATTTCTGCTTAGAAGTCACCAGGCTGAATAAGACTGCAACAAGTGTGTGAAAACATTGCCTGCTGATCAACTATTCTAGTGAAAACTTAGCATTTTGGATCAAAAATGGGTCATGGGGGATGGATTCTGTCAGATACTTCTGTTATCGCTCCAGTCTCCACCAACACACTTGCACTCTTTACACAGTTTTGTAAACACATGTAGATGATATTTATTAGCTATCAACTATATAATATCAGTTGTCTTCCCTTGTATGATGACAATACAATGCTAAAAGTAAAATAAATGGCTATTAAGGGTATTAAAATAGAAGCTACTAACAGTTTATGCTTTCTCTGCCTGGTTTTACTTTTCTTTGAAGTTTTATGCCACTTCTGAAGATGATGCCTTGAATTACAACGATTCATAGTTTTTTTCCTTCCATGGCAAAGTCCAAGTCTTTTAGGACATCCAGCAAAGGAAGAATTTCAAACAATAACAAGAGTTTTCATAGGTACCAGTTCCTCATGTTTTCCAGCGGCACAGATTCAGGAGGTTCATTAACTACTAAATGTGAGCATTTTAAGACTGTATGACTGAAGTGAAAATACTCAATGAGAATCAATGATACCTAAAGTCTTCTCACTGCAACTTGCTAATGGAAAATTAAAAACAGCATGGAAAATTACCTTTGGAGTCAAAAAAATATACCTCAGCCTCCCACCCTGCTCTGTTGATTTGTATGAAATGGATCTGCTCAGAAAACATGCCCCAAAATGCTGTGAGTATGAACTCAACAGATAATGTATCTGTGATGCTTGGCTGGGCAATGGTCCAACATCAATGAGGCTTTCTGAAAGAAGTGTTTGGGATCACTCAGTGCTCCCGTTGCCCTCCTGAACTGATGAAAAAGTGTTGACCAGCTTCTCTGCAAACACAGCCTTCTCTCCAGCTATCCTCTGAAAAAGTTATCAAATGTTTTCTGTTTAATGTCTTCGATGTGGCTCCAGGCTGGTCCCAGTGAAAGATGGATTTATGACAGGTGAGGGCAGAGTTGTGTCTATCAAAATGCAATAATTCCCTGCAATGGAGAGGCAGTGCACTGTGTAGCATGCATAAACCTGTATGTATTGTGTATTCATTTATTTCCACACCCATTTACTTACCTGCATTGAAGAAACATTTTCTATCCACATTTTGAGGAATTTTATTTAATTCACTATCAACTGCTGAAAAGCACCAAAAAAGGAAAACAAATTAATTCACTTACTTTTGTCTTTTCCAGCTTGTAAATGCACAGCAATGGCTAGGATAGGTGAAGTTTGCCTCAATCAGAGATCTAAATTTGCTTAAGTCAGGAAGCTTTTTTAAATTGTATGTAGACCTTGCTCTTAGCTTCTTAATGAGTTCTAATCCATGACTTGGCAGGAAACTGATTTTCGTGCTGGAAATATCCCTTTAAGAAAACATATGAAAATTTTGGTAAAAAGCAAATTTACTTCTGCTCAACAATGGATATGTGTTTTAGACTGCCCTACTCATTCTCAGAGTAGTGACTGGAAACAGATCAGCTGGAAATCTACACTGAAAAGATGATTCAGTGCAAAATTGGCTGTTCCTCCAGCAAACTGAGCTAATATCCATTGTGCAAACAACAATCAAGTGATGTTAGTCTGTGACAACAAAAGAAAAAGTCCTATAACGTTCTGGATAAAAATTAGCAGGCATATAAACTATTACTGCCATATGATGCTGGGTTTAGTAAACAGCCAGTAACTGCAGCAATCATCCCAGAATACTGTTAAACAACAACAAAAAAAGGCTGATGAAATCACAATAGAGGTTTGCTATATGAACATCGCATAATGGGAAGGCTGCTGTGGAAAAGGCAATAAACGCAAAGAGAGAAGCTCACATGTGGGTACAGATGTGAGGACAGGTTGGGGATATCAGATTTTGTACTCATTAGAAAGAAAAACAGATTAAAGAGAGACAGGGGTGGCATTGTTCAGGCTGTTAGGAACAAAAAATCCCAACAAAATCTTCTTGGAGGTTTAGAAAACAGATATAGCACAGACTGAAGCAAAGAAAGGGGCATAACTGCAGGAGGTTAGGAGAGATGTGTTTATGTGGAAGGCAATTACTGTGGGACAGGCTATCAGAGGAAGCAGTGGAATCAGCAGCCATGAATGTACTAAGGAGAGGATTGGAGGGGCTTTTAAAAGGAAATATGTTCTGCAAACACTTAATCTTGACTTGTGCCATGCAAGTGAAAAAAGGGAAGAAGGACCAAGGGTGCTCCATCTCCAGGTTAAGAGATGATTGGGAATCCATCCCCATAGTTCCAGACTGTAACAGATGGGGTAAAACATCTCTGCATTTCCCTTACTGGGAGACAAACCTTGTCCCTCAGATCATGGCAGCTTGAGATCAACTCCTTTCTCTGAAGAGCAAAGGTAAAAGTGAACTGCACAGAAAAAGAAAAAGAAAAAGAAAAAGAAAAAGAAAAAGAAAAAGAAAAAGAAAAAGAAAAAGAAAAAGAAAAAGAAAAAGAAAAAGAGGAGAGGAGAGGAGAGGAGAGAAGAGAAGAGAAGAGAAGAGAAGAGAAGAGAAGAGAAGAGAAGAGAAGAGAAGAGAAGAGAAGAGAAGAGAAGAGAAGAGAAGAGAAGAGAAGAG
>WEIU01007843.1:461116-478489 GCA_013389925.1 Aegithalos caudatus | reverse complement strand
AAAGAAAAGAAAAGAAAAGAAAAGAAAAGAAAAGAAAAGAAAAGAAAAGAAAAGAGAAAAGAAAAGAAAAGAAAAGAAAAGAAAAGAAAAGAAAAGAAAAGAAAAGAAAAGAAAAGAAAAGAAAAGAAAAGAAAAGAAAAGAAAAGAAAAGAAAAGAAAAGAAAAGAAAAGAAAAGAAAAGAAAAAGATTTCTCCCTAATTAAGGAATTGGACTGACAATGTTTGCGGTTTTCTCCATGTCCCCTTGAAAATACTGCTTCCAATTCATCTTTGACAGTGTGATGTCAGGACGTTATTTGATATCTATCACCCAACATGCACAAATTGTTTTTATTATCACATTAATACAGGAGAGTGGTGCCATGTGTGGGGACATCAAGTTTTAGCAGCATGTAGTAAAATTTAGACAGTTGCTGTGTACCACAGACACATTTGCACCTCTGTTCCCTGGTCTAGAATGCAAAATTAATACCAGGAAAGGGCTCTGCTTGAACACCAGCCAGGCCTAAGGAGTTCCTAGGTAGATGATAAAGCAGTTCGTAAAATTGGTAAGGATGATCTTTGTGTCCATGCTGTGCCCACAGCTGAAGCTTTACATCCAGTCTCTGAAGGAATGTGCCACCTTCAACAACTGGACAATGGGCTGTGGCAGCAGAGGAGAAACACAAACTCCACTCCACTGCCCCAACCAGGGACCGTGACTTTTCCTGGGAGACAGACTTGTGTGCTCCAAAGTTCTATGAACTTCTGCAGGGCAGGCTGAGAGAAGCCACAACTCTCACAGATGAAGTCCTGAGGTCCTGGGCCTGTTTCTACAGGAGCTAAACCCAGCAGCCGATGAGAAATTTTAAGCTATTGATTTCTAGCTTGGACGCTTGAAGAAGTAATTAGGTTGCAATGTGCAGCCTCAATTTTCACTCGTGCTGACTGCTGCCCTCAGTGCTCTGCCTAATGAAAACTGTCACCCAGAGTATATGCTCATGAGTCAAAAACTAAGCAGCAGGTTTCTGCTTAAATCCACAGGCAGCATCACTCATGGCATCATTAGGAGAATGTGTAACTTCATAGTTCTGAACAAGAGAAAAGAAAATGTTTTCTTTGGCTTTTTAGCTAAAAATCATTACTGAAACAAAACTGGTGTTACACTGTGTGGAAATAAGCAATTATGAATAGGAATAACACTTAAACATATCTAAAAGTTTACTGAATCTCTCATCATCTCAAAATAGTTTAAAAGATATTAAATAGTTTTTCCACAATTCTTTTTTCTTATTATTTAAGAAACTTTTCTTTTTATTCCAATTATCACACATAAACAGAATTGAGCTAGGGAAAGTGCTTTGCGTACCTCTGTGGGTTTTTTTTTTCAGTAGGTCTGTGAGGGATAGCTATGGATACACCACTGACAAGCCCCGAGAAGCAAACACTGTGCGGGTGGTTTAATAAATTACTCCACTGAGTAACACACACACACCCCTCAGCGCAGAGGTTCTTTGGGATGCTGTGCTCTAGTTAGAGGCTTGATAAATTAAATAAGCCTGATGAACAAGATTATGAAGTGGCAGTAGGAAATCAAACCAGAAGGAATCAGCAATTGAAATACGTATTCTTGTGTTATCATTGCCTGGCTGTGAGTCATCAGTCTTGACAGCAGCCGGTGCAGGAACAGCAAAATGAATCTACCTTCTCTTCCAATCACTTCCCTTTCCCACTGGGAGTCCCTGTTGGATTAGCAAAAGTACTGACCAGCTGATGAGATCTGAAAAGCACCTACAGAAATGGCAAAAAAATAGCTCCTAGAGCAGAAATCAGTGCAAGGTAGGTGGATTGGGGAGAACAATTTTCTTTGTGCTTGTATCTAAACTGATCTCTGGCTACACTTCAGGGACTCAGCTGTTGAGCTGGAGCTACTTCTGCAGCCTTCATATGTGGGACTACCAATGGAGAAAAATTGCAAGGGTGGGATGAGCCAGTCATACCTCACCCTGCATCCAGTCAGGACACAGCAAGAGAACTGACACCAGCAAAGGCTGGTGCAAGCCACCACAGCTCTGCGAGGAGCAGCAGACAATTCAACAAAACAGTGCAGCTGAAAATTGAAGGTATGAAACTCCAAGTTGGAAGCAGAGAGTATATCTGTATGGAAAGAATATGTATAGTTGTGGGATTTATTCGCTATTTGATTTACTGGACTTCTGTGAATGCCAAAATCCTTTAACTCAAAATTTGATGTCTTCCCCAAAGAGAGATTCTAATTCACCCAAGAGCTGCAAGTCTGAGAGGAATTTATTTGTGAAACTCTGGAACCTGTACAAGGCCTATGATTGGCACTATTTGTGTTTGTCTTTCTTTCACATTACTTTAATATGATGAATTATAAAATAGAAGTTGGCATTAATTGACTCTGTAACGCTGGTTCAGGAAGATCAAGAGTTAAACCACCTGATGTTCATTCTATTAAAACACTGCAGTCTGCAACATAGATTTGATTGCAGCAACAGCAAAAATATGATTTGTCCCAGCAAAGATATGATTATGGGTCAATCATTCCCACAAGTGAAAGCACATCCCTGGTGTAGATAGACTACAGTGATGGATGAGTAAGAAGGCTCTTCTTTCATGATCTCATCCAGGATAAAAAGGTAATTTCCCATCCACAGAATAGTGGATGTATTGGTAATTGAACAGAAAACTTTTTACACAAATAACTCAGTGTTAGAAATTGAACTATCAAATGAATCTCAACTACAGGCAAATCAATTTGATAAACCTCCAGAATATGATTGTATCAAGTATAGCTTGCAAAGAAAATGCATTTACTTTTTGCTACAGGAAACAATGATTTCCCAAAGTAACACCTATGATATTACTGATGAAAAGATGCTCCAATGTCAGTATTTTCAAAAAAATGATGCTTTGAAGAAACAATGGAAGTGGAGCAGATGCAGTAAACCCGGCTCTTTGTATCATAGGTGCACTGATCATCACACAGTAGAAAATAAGGCCTTCAGAAGAGCTCTGGACTCAAGGTTAATCAGACTTTTTTTTCTCCCTCTTTTCAGATTTGTAACCACACTAGCATCTGTGCAAAATCTTCCAACAGCTCCAATGACACCTCTCACTCATTCAGGGTGACTTTTAGCCCTCTCTGGACAGCCAGGGTAGATGTGAAGTGAGAAAGGTTCCGCTGAGTCAGTGAGACAGAGAAGGAATCCCACATCTCTCTTGCAGCCCCTATGTGTGGTGGCTTGTGCTCAGAAGCACAGGCAGCTGTGCAAACATATATTTTTGGACCCTATGACAAACTGTGGCTTGAGGTAATGGTGGCTGAGATCCATGAGCATCCTTCTGCTGAATTTTCTACTGCTGAGTTCTTGACTGCCAGCTCATCACCCACCAAGGACATCCTGCTGGACCTGTGTGGGATGTATCTCATACTTATCCCAATCCCCATCCCCAAAGGATGGGAATTTTGCTTCAGAATTAAGCTGCACAGATACAGAGATAGATCTTCAGTGGCAAGTAATTCAGATTTCAGCACTAAGAACCACTCCCCCATCTTGATTTTGCTCAAACAGAAAACCAAAAGCATTTTTTTCTAGAGGAAAAAAACAAAGCAGAACGACTCCCCTCTTTCACAGTTTAATAAACTGTGGAGAGGAACCTAGATCTAAATCTCCCACTCAATACTTTCAAAAACTTGAGGACAAAATGAAAATAAAATTTAGACTGAAATTTCAGTTATGGCTTCCTTTTTTTTTTTTTTTTTTTTTTATTCAGAACTAGACCTCAGGTCTTGAACTCCAAAGTTTGCAAGATGTTGAAATCCAGACTGGCATTCATATGTTCTTCTCTGACCTCTTCTAAGGAGTCAATAATGAGAAAAATGTTATCCAAATACTACTTACAAAACAACGGGTCCATTGGCTCCCTGGAAGACCTCATTTGGTAATTTTTCTAGGTTGTGATTATCGCTTAGATTTCTGAAAAACACAATATTTTATGCTGAAACAATCTGAGACAAAAAAAATCTTGCAGAAGTTACTATCTTCATTTTTTCAGAATTGCAAACAACAGAAATAGTTACAGCTCATCCAGGTATGTTCCATTAAATGCATGATTCTCAATGTCCTGAATTCCATTTTTATTGAGCCATCTGCAACAGAGAAAAGGAAAAGAGAGTTGTGTTCTTATTTATGCTTCATGACTAAAATGCATGGAATTCAAAACAGGGAATCTCAAACAAATAAAATTATTAAATGGACACTGAGATCATGAAATTTCTACAAATCCTATCCTGTAAGGTCTCCGTAAGCAGTTGGAGAAAGGCTTTGGAGGGGGCAGACCTGAACAGGGTGGATGAGTGCTACCATCAGAGATGGCAGCTGGAGTAAGTTCCTGAGGTAAGGGCGGAGCTGGTGAAGGTGCTGGTGCTGCCCATGGCTCCACTGGGAAGGCAGCAGGAGAGCCAGGGAGACCAGGGGCTTTCCTGTTGGTGCTGTCAGTGCCACTCAGTTTTACTCTTAGCACGATGCTTTTGAAACACTGGGCCATGGCTTCTTCTTTGCCAGTTATTAGGGAAAAAAAAAAAGCCTTCTGTGTGCCATGGGCTCCCATCCACTGCCAGGCAGGTGGAGGAGGGGGGCTGACAGTCACTGAGCCAGGCAGGAGGGCAGGAGGGGGCAGCCAAACTGCCCAGAAAGCAGGTGATTCCTCCTACACTGCTGCCTTGACAAATTACACTCCTGTCTGCTCTGCTGCCCAGTCCTGCCTCCCCAGGCCCCTTTCCCCAGCAGGAGACACAGGTAGTGAACCTGGCAATTGAAGCTCCTGGGGCTTTCTGCCAAGTTTTTACTCTGGTGCATTACCTAATTAACGTTTAACGACCTTCCCTCTGTCCCTTTGCGGTCCTAAAAATTTACATTTAGGTCAGTTATATTTATCATCTTTACGGTGCAATCTTTCATCTCGCCTTAAACGTCACTCTGCAGCTCACGCCCTCTCCAACAGGCAATGACAGGTCTGATTGATGGCAAAAATGGCCTGATTTAATTAAACTGTCAGCAAGCCCGGACTCTTTTCTAATTCACTTTGAAAGCTGAGCATGCAAGTGACCCACTTATCTGAGGTCTGAGGTGGTGAGCTAAGGTCAGCATGGAAATCAGTCATGGGTCTGGCTGAAAGGATTGCTCTTTTGACCATGACAGGCAGATGCACATAGCTCTGTGTCTGTAATGTCTGTCAGGCTGGATCAGGAGAACTGTCACCGTCCCCTTCACTTGCCAGCACTATTAGACATGAGTGAGCAGGCACGGAGGAGAGACAGGTCCCTGCTTACAGCATTTGAAACATTTATTATATTATATTGATCTTATAAATTTGTAGCTGCCAGGCTGATAGATATGTTTTTAATCACACTATTAGCACTTACTGCATTCTCTCACTGAACATGATGTTAATGCAATGAAATACTAAGGTTGTAAAAGTAGTCACTGTAGCCACATAGTTGGGGCTATACACTCCTGTCACCTGGCTAATAGCATCTGAGTAGTAAAAAGAGCAAAAAAAATTACCCAAATCCCAAGACCTCATTATAGTACACATAGATAAATTCCTGTTGAGGCAAATTTTCCCCTTACTTCAACCAGCATCCTTACTGACTCCACTAACTCTCACATTAGCAAGGTGACAATGGAGGCAGAGATCCAGAGCTTGGACATGGGGCTTTTCCTTATCATTTCATTGCTAGAGCACATTTCTAAAACTCAAAAATTTACCCAGTGCAAGAGGTCACTGCCCCTGAGGTACCATTTACACCTTATTTTGGGACTGGAAAGATCTATCTTAGAGCCTGTGACCTGGAAGCAAGGTGAATTTCTACCATAAATTTCTAGCACTTAATTACCAAACCTCAGTTCCCACCTGTGCTGATTCCATGCATAGCATAGGATCAGATGCAATCCAAATTACTGGTGGAAATTTGCTTGGAGCCTGTCAGAGCTAGGCCTATTAAAATGGTTTCTCCCTAGAATGTGGGGGTTCAGTGGGTTCTGGGTGATTTTAATCATCTTGATATGCCTGTTTTCTGTAAATAATGTTGCCATAACCATAGCTTTCTGTTGAGTTTCTGTGACCTCAGTTTTGTATAGAAAAATGACAAATTTGGCCTAAGTTCACCAGAGCACGAGGAAAGCCTAATCAGGGACTCTCAAAGGGTGCATGCAGGGTCTCTGTCCTGAATGGCTCTAGGGAGAACTAGAGCAAAGTCAGGATATTGTGTGACCAGGTCTGCTGACACAGCTCCTGCTGCTCCTGCACACACTGGTGGGTGTGGGGCGCCTGTGACAGCAGGGAGCTGCAGGAGGAAGGGAAAAGCAGCTGGAAGTGGACACTGTCCCCCTACACAGGACAATTTTGCTAGCAAACCAGCAGCCTGAAGTTCCCAGAGAGATATCCTTCAATACCCAGGCAATAATTATATCACAGAATGATAGAAAGGTTTGGGCTGGAAGGCATCACCTGGTTCCAAAGCCCCTGTCATGGACAGCAACACCTTCTACTCGACCAGCTTCCACAAAGCTCCATCCAACCTGGCCTTTGGCAGGGATGGGGCATCCTCAACTTCTCTGGTCAACCTGTGCCACTGCCTCACCCCCTCACAGTAAAGAATTTCTTCCTGATATAAACAATGAAACATTTTGCTGAGAGAGGGGGAAGCCAACTTCAAGCTGCTCAAATGGTGCAGAGAGGTCAAAACACAGCAAAACTCTGGCATATTTATTTCACCCTTTGGTGGTATTGTGAAAATAAACATAGTATTTGTTGTGCAGTTCTTTGGAAATATATAGTCTATGTGTATGTGTGTGTGTGTTTAAAACTTCAGAACTTGAAGTAGAGAGAGGCTGTGCATAACTGATAGGGAAAAGGGAGAGATAAAACTAAATGACTTGTTACTGCACTCTCTTCATTATTGACAGTCTGACCTTGCTCCCCCCAGAATCGACGTGAGCTCAATCAGTCAATTCAAACCTTGCTTTTCTTTCTCAGTGTGCCAGGTAAACCACACAAACATGATGGGAATTTTTTCCAGTCTGGCCACTGGCTTAGTGAAAGGAAGGCAGCTTGTTAGCAAGCAAACAGTATGTTTTGATATACAGAGAGAAAGGATCAAAGAAGCCAGCCAGTTCATTAAAATACATGACTGTTCAAATCAAATGTAGAGTCATCTAACCTTGCAGCTCCAAACTGCATTATGAGCCCACCCGTACCAATGCATTAACATTGTGTACAAATAAACCACATTTCCACAACATCTCCATACACTCTGTCCAAATAATAAATGTCTTTGAGTGATGTGTCTGACTGTAAATATTTATGAGTCGTGCCATCCATTTGAACACAATTTGTATCACAGGGAACTGTAGCTGTAGGTGTTTAGCCTTGGCATCAGTAATTACTAAATTCCCTCTCTGATGTGCTTCTAAAATAAAGAGCAGGATGAGAACACAACAAAAAACTCCAAAAACATTCATTTCATGGCAGGGAAACAGAATATGGAGATCTCAGGGGCAAGGAGAAATGTAAAATCTCAAATTTGGAAGTGTATGAAAAAGTGCCCGACTCCTGGTATCCTTGACCCTGTTCTGGAAAAGAAATGAGCTAACAAGGAGAATAATGAATTTTCTATGTCTACTCACAGAATCACACTTTCAGAACTCAGGCCCATGAATGAATTTCTTTCAATTGTACGTATATTGATATTGTCTTGAATATCTCTGAAAAATAAAATACAATAGAAACTACACCTTTTTGTACTTCTGTGAGCCTTTCAATACAATGTGCTGCTTCAAGCACAGTTTTTTTCCCTTGTATCCAATCTGAGGAAGTACTACAGACAGAGGGTAATAACCAAAGTTTCCAAGACATTTTTTTCCCCCAGAGCACAAACCTTCCTGATAAAAAAAGACTGGAGCAAAACATTTCCAACACCCCCATACTTTCCTCCCAAATAGTCTGAAGACATTAAAATGCATAAAAGCTCAGGTCTATAACCCTGAGGTGGATGAAATAGCTCCTCCAGCAAACATACTCCCGAGAAAATGCAATTGGAGGGGCTGCAAGGCCACCCCTTCTTCCAGCCTCCCAGCCAGAAGGAGGAAAGCCATTAGCCTTTTTGGCCTGATTCAGCAGGGTACCTACCAGCCCATGAATCATTCCCCAGCTGATGTCAACAGGGTTGCTTATAAGCTTTGTATGTGCTTAAGAACTTAAATGCAGGACCCCTGTCAGTGCAGTTTGTTGAACGGACAAGTAGGAATTTCCGTCTTTCCTCAGTTGTGACTGATACAAATAAAAAAAAAAAAGGAACATTCTGTTGCTGGCTCAATATAGGCCTCAAAGGAGTTAAATAGTGTTACTCATAATTCAGGCTGGGGATATGGCCGTTTCCATGTTGTTTCTGTTGGAAAGCATGGAACAGAATTAATTATCTGCAAAGCTTGAAATTAAGCGTGGTTCCAAAATTATCTCATGCTGACAGCTCCATACAGCCACAGCTCTGCATTGAGTGACACTCACACAGAGGCTTCATTCAGCAAACTGAGGGCAGCAGAGGCAGGAACAGGGGGGGATACAGCACCCATGCAAGTGGACCTCTACTAAAGACCTGGCCTTTATAAATTTCAAGACCTGTCTTTGAGACTTAAATATTGGCACAACTGAAGACAAGTGGAATTTTCTTATTGACCCAGAGGGACCAAGGTTTGAACTGAGGTCTAGTTTGGGACTCAGTCAGTATCAAGGTCTATTTATTCTTTCAGGGAAGTGAGGAGTTGCACCTAAAAAATTAAGAGCTCTTGCTGATACAGGACACAGTAATTCCTATCTAGTTAAAACTGATGATAAACACAAATGTGTACAGCTGAAAACCTCTGTAGTGCCATAGCTGTTGCATTTCTTTGATGGTTTCAAGGAGCACTGAACTGAAGTTCTCAGAATTATATATATGAAATGTATTTCTGAAATGGATTTCTTGTATGTCTGTATACTATATTTAGGCATCCCCCTCTATGTTTTATATGCATTTTTATTAATATTAATGGTTATTACTAAGGTAGGCAGTAATAATTGCAGGATTAATATTTCTGCAGGTTAAACTCTTCTAATCAAAGATCTGAAGATGCAGAACTTTGGGTGTGAATTAAGAATAAATCTTGTCCAAAAGAATGCTTTCAGTTAAATGAAGAACTGATTGAGAAATGTATGTCAAAATATTTTTCAGTCAAAAGAAACTAAGTTTTTCTGATATCTATTTTTTTTTTCTACAGAAGAAGTACTTTAGGAAATTAACAGCCTGTTTTCACACAAATTTTTGCACAAAAATTTTTTATCTTGTTGCACTGGAATTTTCCATAGTAAAAAATTTTCATTTTTTGGACAGTGTTACTGCCAGGGGAAAACAGAAAAGGGTATGGTAGATAATTCCCTGACTTTGATTTTTAAAATTTTTATATTTTTAAAATTAATTAATTAATTAATTAAAATTTTTATTTTATCTTTCTTTCTTCTGTGATGTGGTCACTTCTGATGGAACTCAGCTCTGAGATCTGACTCTTGCCATGCAGGTCAGAAAATTTTCACCAGGTGGCAACAAATTTCCACTGCCACCATCCTGGTTTGGGTTTCAGCTTCTGAAAGAGGAGTCAAAGGCTGTTATCTGTCCCCTGAGCCTCCCAGACATGTGCTCACACTGCAGTTAGAGTGGTCTGTAAAGTGAGAGTTCCGAGGCTTTGTAGAAAGGAGACCTGGAGAGGACTGAGACCGCTGACCATGTGAGCCACATTTTCATCAAGGCCTGCAAAATTACAATCAACACACCACTGTGGAGCTAGTAAATGGACACATGGGGAATCATGTCTTGAAGGGCTTTGCTGGAGCAGAACAACACTCAAAGGCAGCTTTCAAAAAGTGAAAAGCAAATGTTCAGACTTACAGCAAAACTTTCTGGAAAGAGTGAACCTTGTGGACAGCAGGTAAAAACCGAAGGCCAGTGTTTGATATTAACCTAAGGGGAAGAGAAGATGAAGATTATTCAGTCTGCCCCTGGAAAGAAGGCAGCAATTAATGAAGAAGAAAGAACATTGGACTTAAAATGGTTGTCATAAAATGCAGAGTTTAGCCACAAAAGTGGGATTTCCCAGTTGGAAACTTGACATTGTAATTTAAAAAGGTTTTTGTCCAAAGTACATGCTGAATTCTGCCCCACAGGGGTAAAGGGAGAAACCCTACCTTGGATGATAACACAGTTACTCCTGATGATCTTAGTAAATTGTCCATATTGATTTCCCAACAATATTCTAAGAAATCAACTGCACTGACACGGGATAATTATTTTCACAGTAGCTGTTTTAAGACAAAAGTATTGACTCACCACAATTTTAACATTCTACTATGATAGAGAACAAATTAATTCCAGGAGAAATTAATTAATGAAATTAGGAGAGAATTAGGACATTTTACTCCCCAGCACCTTTGATAGTGAGGACCCAAAACCATGGGAACGTTTCAGCAGTTTGTGCAGCTGGAAATGGACCCAAGCCTCTGTCCTTCAATACCTCCACCCTCCCACTGCATCACTGACCATCACTGACCACTGTGGTTCCTGTCCATGAAACCACTCCAGAACTGCTGATTCTGAAGGACAGCCCTGAGATCACAACCAGTGAGGTATCACAGTATCCCCAGAGATGGACCATGTCTAATTTAGTCAAATTTTGTTATCCAGAGCAGTAGCAAGGACAGGAAACATGTGATGTTGCCATGCAGCAGGAGATGACTGGTGGCTGCTGATGGCTGGAAGGAGGACTGAGTGCTGGAGGGAGGAGTTGGACTGGCCTGGCCTCTGAACATTTGGGAGCTTTTTCCAGACACCAAAAAATCTCATGTTTACCCCACCAAACAAAGATAAATTCTGGATTCTTGAAGTTTTATTATATCTTTGTGTTTTTAATATATGAGATGGTAGAAAGGTAACCGTTCACTAAGAATACTGGTTTCCTAAAGAACATAGGATATGTAAAGTTTTTTTAACCTAACACTCAGAACAATATTCTTTTATTATTAGATGTGACTTTTTTTTAATTTTTTTTTTTTTTAACAGAGTCATTCCTGAATAGCTGAATTGTGATCAAAGGACTGGTTGAGACTGGTAAAAGGTAACATTGTTCATATGATTTTTTTTATGAACCTAGATTATTTCAGAAGAGTTGCTGTCTTTCAGGTTTCATAATTTGAACTGAAATTGAACACCTCCATGTGACAACCAAATCCTACATTTGGGAGCTCAGGGTGACACATAAGTCCATAAAAAAGTCATTCACTTGCATAAGTACTGCTCTGAGCTCCCTGAGATGGTATCTGGGTATCCTCAGATGCTGAAAAGCCAACTTTGATCTGTCTCATCTTGTAACAGAGAGCAATACTTCATATGCAGGGAGAAATTAAAGTAGTATTAGTGAATATTCAAGAAGTCAATTTGGGAAAGTTGCTGAAACATCAAGACAGTTTTGTCTCAGGATTCAGAGCAGTCTGACATTGCATTAACTTAAAAATAACAGCTGTCACATGTGACCAAGAGAGCTCCACAAAATGTCTTTGAAAAACTGTTACATATAGTTAAATAGAAAGCATGATTAATGAAGCAGGTGGATTACACAAGGCCCTTGTTACTTAAAATATTTCTGCACTTACACTTTGTAAAAGGACTTAGTTGAAAAAAATCAGAAGCAATAGGAGAAAAACCTGTAACTCACCCTTACAATATTTTAAAATATACTCTCTAAATTACTGGAGATATACAGGGTTTTAGTGGAAAGCTGCCTTTAATTTTAAATGAGTCATATGCTAAAAATTCATGCAATCCTATTTTACAAGCCCCTTTTAAACACAAATTTTGGCATACATTTCCCTTAGTAGGAAAATGAAGGAGGAGAGTGCTGCCAAGAAGTGCCTGGCTACTGCAGGACAGAGAAGACATAAGAACCTTTCTTTCTACAGTCCTTTCCCAAGAAAATCTCAGTCCTCACTGTGCACCAGTGAAAGGTGACATGGCTCTAACATCTGCTATTCAAACACTGCTCCCAAGGGCAACTTAATCCCAGCATACCAAAATTCCACATTGGTTATCAGGGCTTTCACCATACACATGAGAAAAAATATCCCCAATGCCTTGGGTTAGCTCTAATCTTTCCAGTAATTCCAAAGTGTTCAGGGCTCAATTTTCCCTGGTGTCAACTGAGCAGCATGAGATGAAGAGGAAAGCATCTTTGACAAATCATTACATATTGAAGTAAATCTACAGGTGGTACAAGGCCCTGATTGCACAGAGGCACAGAATGGTGATTAGGAGCAGAAGAGGATGTTGCTTTAATTAAATGCAGAAAAAGAACTCAAAAAATATTTAGCAAGGCTGCAGCCTAGATCTTCCCTCTCTTTTTATTCCACCAGTAAATCTCCAGAGGCCTTTAAGTGGATAATCTTTTTAGAATGTGGATAATCCAATTTACTGAATATCTTTCCTGCAGGACAGCTTTGTCAATATATTTACCATACAATGTATACATCCTCAGTAGCCTCACTTTAAACAAGTGTCCCCTTTAATCTCTGTTATGACTGAGTCCCCCCTTGCCATGCATAAACAGCTTGGTGAGAATCTTATTTTCAGATGGCTGATGGCTGCTTTCCAAGGTATTAATTGTCTTTCTGAAAAGGCTTACTAGAGTCAGCACTTAAGAAAACAGAGCACCACAATCAGAAAAAAAACAAAAAAACAAAAAAACAAAACAAAACAAAAAAAAAACCAAAAAAAAAACCAACAACCAACCAACCAAAAAAACCACCAGGAACTAATTCCTGGAAGATTCTGGCTGCTTATCTCCAGATATAGCAACACGTCTGCTTTTTTTTGTGCCAAATTATAGGAGCTATTCTGACAAATCTGGGAATGCAGTTTACCTCATCAGTTTTCTGGGGGTATTTGCTAAATTGCAAACTCAAGGAAGGCAAGAGATAAACACAACATTGCTTAGGAAGCATTACCTTTGTGTCCCTTAATCACACTGATTACTTGATGGTGCATGTGAACCTGATTCCTGTGAGACATTCCTCTGATTCACGTATTCCAGGCTTCTTAAATCTGCAGCCCCCAGTCTTGGGGGGGGTCTTTAACCATGAGGCTGCCATGCCAAAGGAAGGAGTCACTTCTTTCTATTGAAGAGTCAACTCCAAGAAAAGGATCAATAATTCAGTGGAATTTGCTGCACCTGCAGCAAATGCAGGTTTGTGTTTAGGAAGCACCAGGCAGGTACAAGCAGCTGCAAGACTTTGGAGTTGGTCTCTGCTCTTTCTGCAGGCAAGACCCATGGTTTTTGGACTTACATTTCCCCACCCCTCCAACAATTCAGCTGTATGCTCTCAAAATTAACCTGAAAGGAGTATTACATTCAAATCTTTGTATTGTAAGCTGAGATTGCTAAATACAGGACATCAACACCTCAAAAATGAATGAAAAAACGCAGATTACATAAGAAAACTAATTTTGGAAAAAAAAGAATTTGAAAAGCCATCACTACATTATTAAAGAGACTTTGCCACAGGTCTCCCTAATGAGAGCCAGATAAATAATCTTGTACCCATGAAAAGGTCAGGTAGTTATCATTTTGATGCAGTCTGTCTCTCTGGCTTATACCCAAGAAGACCAATTAGCAATTCTCTTCTCTGCTTCTAAAAGACTGGTGAGAAAGTTAAGGTTGCCTGTTTCTGGGAGGTTTAGGCTATTCAGCACTGTGTTTTTTCAGCATTTTCATCTCCTTTGTGTTTTTGCCATACTGGTAATGATGATGCAGGAGACAAAGAGAGTGGGCTGAGGAGGAAATGCATTTGTCTCCAAGTTGACAGAGATAAAAGCATATTAATATTCAACAGCTGGTGGCCATAATGAGCCCATGAAGCTGATGAGGGGACTGACAAGGCTAGCTAGAGCTCCTTGCCTGCCCATAAACATGACCTAGTGTCTATACAAATATTTTTGTAGAAATACAGAGAAATCCTTGCAAACAATGTGTTGCAAAGGTCATTAAACTAATGGGCTGTAGTACCTGGGTTCAATTTTGGACATTGAGACTGACTAATTTTTTTTCTCTATGTTTTCTAAATGAAAACCACCAGTAAACAGATTTTTTTCTGAAATATTTTCTGCATTGTGTTTTCAGAGCTCTGCTACAGCCACAGAACTGTGTGAGGAATCAGAGCATGTGTCTTGTACCCTGCCAGACTGTCCCTGTACCTGGGAGCTTCAGAAGAACCACAAAGATTCTGGAATGGGCAGGTACCCAAGTCCTTGTTTTTTGAGATGCTGATTGCAGCTTGGTCTCCCTGTACCTCCTTACAGTCAGACAGAATCACCTAATCTGTTATGTGACAAGGTATCAACAAAACTATGTTCTATTCCTTCCTAATTTACAGCAGTTAATGTGAAAATTAGGCAGTGATGTACAGCTTTACAAGTTTCCAGGTTTTACAAGTTTCCTTTCATGGCCTTAAAATTTTTATGATTTCTGCAGTAGCTGTTCTACACAGATGCTTTACCCTTTTATGAAATATTTTAAACTATGGTCTCAGATGTTTACAACCTTTTGCTTTTCTAGTGTATCCCTGAATAACCACCAAAACCCCCCCCAACTGAACTGAAAAACCATCAATCTATTAACCTCCTCAACATCTTACCTTATATTTTCAGTATTGCCTCTTCCTTGCATGTCACAGGAAGGTGAATATGAGGACTGCTTTACCTTTACCAGATGCTGTTTTACAGCCTTCCATCAAGGTTCCTGCTTTCTCATTAAATTAACTATCCTACCCTTTCAAACAGCAAAGCTTTCTGCCTTTTCAGTTTCCAAAAGGGCAAGCACCAGTGAGTGAAGCCAGGGGATGGAGAAAATGGCATTTTTCCTCCAGAAATGTAGGAGAGAACATGAAGGTGTGGCTGTATGTAGAGAGGTGATCTGAGCGTGATGTTACTCAGCATCATGCCCAGCTCATTGGATGTAGAAAGTCCCCAACAAGAACTTTGTGTCCTGCTCCAGGTCCCTGTGTTGGGAAATGATGTAGCTCCACATCATGCAAATGATGAAGCTAACAATATTGCACAGACTTATACCCCCAGCACATCTTCCTCAACCTTCATTATTAGGAAAAAACCTCACAATCATATATTCAGTAGCTCTGAGCCATGAAAACTGCACCTTTTGTACTATCTATAGTCATGCAAGACTGGGGGGGGTTTACCTCCTAAAATGAAGGCACAGAGGGGATACAGCATAAATCCAGTAATGGTGTAAACACCAAAGATGGGTTTTATAAACATAAATTAGTGGAAAACTTTGGCACAAGAATGAGCGTGAATTAAGGGGCTGTGAATAAAACTAGAGGAAATCTTCTAGCCACCAAATCACTGAGTTTCTGGAAAAGTCTCTCCTGGAAAATGGAGGAAATAAGAGAACAGTGAAAGCATCAAGAATATCAATAAAACACTTAATTAATGGGATAAATGAAGTGGATCCGGGAAGAAGTAGGGTACAGCGGCTGGAGAGTCTCTTGTAGCCCTCCATGCTCACAAGAGAAAAAAACCTTCAAAAAACTTCAAAATGCAGTTTCCTCTGATATAAACTAGCAAGTACAACTAGCTGAAGAGGACAGGGGAATGGTCAGGTAGACAAGCAATCCTCTCTATTTTCAATCTGTTGCTTCTATAGGCCATAACATTGCTGCTGCAGCTGTATTTTTATATAGGTGGAATCTCTGAATGTTTGAGTCAACATGCATGGGAGTGTGGAATGGCAAGTGTTTAGAAGAGGCAACATCCACTAGTGCCAAGAGAAAAACTTGCACTATTTCAGATATTTAAAGTGTGAATTTACCTTCACCCATGATTTCTGTGACCCATATTTAAATGATCACTGAAATCAGTGTGTTCTTTAGTGTGTCCACATTTCTTCTTCAATTTTGTGTGAGATAAATGTGCTCTCATTCTTTCTTCCCACCTGTGTATCAGACAACTGTACTCCCCATGGCAGCTTGTTCTGGGGATTTTACATGGATAAACAAATGCTGTGGTTTTGTTCTTAGGTGGCTGGAGCAACTCAAAGGCAGCAGTCATTGCTGAATGACTCAGGCTTGAAATGGTAGGAAAAAGGCACATGATTTCTCCTCATGACAATGCAAACTTAGAATTTTATTTCCCTACTGTCAAGAGAAAACCTGCTTTTCAGTTATGCAGACACAAAAGTTAAAGTTTACCAAGGTGCCTGATGAATTTGATAAAGTGGAACTCAGTCAAAGTACTGGGAAGAGTAAAAATCCTACTCCAAATCTAGCCATATATTCCAGTTCAAGGAGGCTTTAAACTGTAATGGCTTCTGTAGAGCTAAATACACCTTATCTCCTGAAGTCCAAGTCCTAATCTGAAATCTTGAAGTACAAATTCAAAGCAATGCCCTTGGCATTTTTGAGCCCAGAACCTGTCAGATACTAGTGATTTTCAGAGACTTTCAACCAGCTTACTGGGAGCTACACTTATCAGACCACTGACCTGATTTCATATTGTCTTCATTAAATCTCTAACCAGACAATTAAATACTTGCTTTTATGTACTGAAATGTAGAAATCATGACCAGGCTTCTTGCATGAGTAAGGTAAACAAGGTTTCTTGTATGAGTAAGGTTTCTTGTGCCAATCACGAAAATCAGACAGGGTTTATGTGCTCAGGTGAACAGACACACAAAGGTTAAGTTGGAATCCTGCTGGGTTAATAAGCTGGCATCCAGCTCACCAAAGGGCACCATTTGAGCTGTATAAGCTGTGACCATTAAAACCAACTAGTTTTAAATGGAGTTCATTGGACTTCATTAGGGTTTTAATGCAGAGGAGAGATTATTAGTCATGTTAAAACCATGTGCTAAAATATATTTGAGTAACCAACTTACTTTAAGGATGCAATCAGTTACCACTAAATTTTGTTGGTAACTCCACAAAGCAGATGTGGCAACCACAGTGGTGCAAATGACATTCTTGATGAGGCTGGCTGAGGAAATAAAGCTGTACCATACATCAATATATTTCTATTTTGGGGATCTAATCATCTCACATCAGGCATTTATGAAGACCATGGCTATAGCATTACCTTTGCAAAAGAAATAATAATTTGAATTCTTAACACCATGTATGTGATGTATAACAGAAGGCAGCACCATAGCAAAGACAGATGAGAGACACTTTTTTTTTTTTTTTTTTTTTTTTTTTTTTTTATCTCCCCGGAGG
>WEIU01007843.1:437401-460774 GCA_013389925.1 Aegithalos caudatus | reverse complement strand
TTTTGTTCTTAGGTGGCTGGAGCAACTCAAAGGCAGCAGTCATTGCTGAATGACTCAGGCTTGAAATGGTAGGAAAAAGGCACATGATTTCTCCTCATGACAATGCAAACTTAGAATTTTATTTCCCTACTGTCAAGAGAAAACCTGCTTTTCAGTTATGCAGACACAAAAGTTAAAGTTTACCAAGGTGCCTGATGAATTTGATAAAGTGGAACTCAGTCAAAGTACTGGGAAGAGTAAAAATCCTACTCCAAATCTAGCCATATATTCCAGTTCAAGGAGGCTTTAAACTGTAATGGCTTCTGTAGAGCTAAATACACCTTATCTCCTGAAGTCCAAGTCCTAATCTGAAATCTTGAAGTACAAATTCAAAGCAATGCCCTTGGCATTTTTGAGCCCAGAACCTGTCAGATACTAGTGATTTTCAGAGACTTTCAACCAGCTTACTGGGAGCTACACTTATCAGACCACTGACCTGATTTCATATTGTCTTCATTAAATCTCTAACCAGACAATTAAATACTTGCTTTTATGTACTGAAATGTAGAAATCATGACCAGGCTTCTTGCATGAGTAAGGTAAACAAGGTTTCTTGTATGAGTAAGGTTTCTTGTGCCAATCACGAAAATCAGACAGGGTTTATGTGCTCAGGTGAACAGACACACAAAGGTTAAGTTGGAATCCTGCTGGGTTAATAAGCTGGCATCCAGCTCACCAAAGGGCACCATTTGAGCTGTATAAGCTGTGACCATTAAAACCAACTAGTTTTAAATGGAGTTCATTGGACTTCATTAGGGTTTTAATGCAGAGGAGAGATTATTAGTCATGTTAAAACCATGTGCTAAAATATATTTGAGTAACCAACTTACTTTAAGGATGCAATCAGTTACCACTAAATTTTGTTGGTAACTCCACAAAGCAGATGTGGCAACCACAGTGGTGCAAATGACATTCTTGATGAGGCTGGCTGAGGAAATAAAGCTGTACCATACATCAATATATTTCTATTTTGGGGATCTAATCATCTCACATCAGGCATTTATGAAGACCATGGCTATAGCATTACCTTTGCAAAAGAAATAATAATTTGAATTCTTAACACCATGTATGTGATGTATAACAGAAGGCAGCACCATAGCAAAGACAGATGAGAGACACTTTTTTTTTTTTTTTNNNNTTTTTTTTTTTTTTTTTTTTTTTTCTTAACCTCCCAGGAGGAATTTCAACCAAAATTTGTTTGTATAGATATAAGAAAAGTCCAGCTCCTCTTCTCATCACTCATTTTCAACCTGATGCTTAGAACGGCTCGAGGAACTTGCGTATGGGACTCCTCTGGGGAAGCTTTTATCTTCAGCTTTTCTGAGAATGTGCAGGCATCAAAATATGTATTGGCAATATGCAACTGGTATGAGGAGAGGGAATCATCCTGTCTTATCACCCAAAGTGCTCAGCAGCAGCTGGACAGATACACAGGTGTGTAATTCAAAGTGACTCTAGGACTTGTAAAGAGCAAAAGATCTTACAAATATCTGAGGCTCGGAAGGTGTTGGAAGGCATCTTTATCGATGTACACGAGGTTGTTGGCTTTCTCAATTCTTCTGCAAAGAGGAAATGAAACATCAGAGAGAAATATATCAATATATTGATCTTAAAATTGTGTTTGTCCCGTGATGTAGTGGAACAATATGCTGAGATTTTCTCTTTGACAGCAGAAGATCTGGGTGATTTCAAGGAGCAGCATACCACAGACAGGCAGTTACCACCACTTTTTGATCATGGCAGTGATCTGAGAATGAATTTTCACCTCAGCAGGTAAAGAAAGGGACATCTAGATAAGAAGATGCAAAAGACAAAGGGAGATTTCAAATGCTCCTATAATGCTACAAATTCTTCAGTGCTTACCTGAACCAAACTGCAAAACCTTTGATACTTGCCTATAATGAATCTTTATAATTGTCTCCTTTGCATTTAGATAGCTCATTACTTACATTTCATGTAGTTTGGGAAGGTTGGAAAACACATTTGCTTCTATGACCTCCAAGGCATCATTCTGTGAGATCTCTCTGAAAAATAATTTAGAAGTCAAGAGATTTCAAGTCACGGTGAAGCAGAAACTGGAGAAGTGAAAAATTTACAAGGAGCTTCTCAAATTACTGATGAACTTTAAAAACAGGGTGGATATCAGATAAGAAAACAGAAACACTGATGAGTACTGCTGTGGCAAGCAATAACAACAGTCAGGAACAGGGATCTGAGGCTGGAGTTTGTATCTGCAGCATCAGCCCTGCATGTCCTGCTGTCACCCTTCCCTGTGCATTAAAAGTCAGGGTCTATCCATCATGGACTGCTGGACTTCTGACATTACTAATTACTGATAGAAATTTAATGAAATCTTTTAACTCAGTGAAGAAAAGAGGCGGTGAAGGCGGCTGAAAGCAAAGACAGCTAAAAAGTCCCCAAGAAATATGACACCACTTCAGCAACAGGATGCTGCTTGACCCAATGGGAAGTAGAGAGATTAAAATGGGAAGTAGAGAGATTAAAATTAAGCCACAATTAGATGTGCCCTTGTTAATAGCTGCTGGAGACCACAGAAGTGAAGAAGTCTTCTGCACCTTGGAGCAAACCCTATTTGACCTGGTTTGTACACAGGTAATGCCTACTTACAGCCAGAGAATTGCAGAATATAAACAGCCAGTTTACTGCTATCACCACACCAGAATGCATTTCCTGCCAGTCCAGAGCACATATTTCTTTGCTTCCTTAGTCTGTGGGATGGCAAAGACAGGGCTCAGGCTCTGGTGTAATTTAGAGCTCAGGAGTTCTCCTGGTGAATCAAGTGGGCATCATTCCACTGTCCCCTGTCCCAATCACATCACTTATCCAGGCACTGACTGGGAAGGTCGAGGTAAAGACAGCCAGGCCAAAAGATTCCTCACTGCCATTTTCTTTGGAAATGGTGCCAAAATATTATTTTCTCAGGCTGAGGTCAGCTGTAGGAAGTAAAATCTGTAATACAGCTGTAATTCAGTGATAGTGTCATGGTCTATTGCATTTTAATCATAAGGTAACTGTGCACATCTTTGGAATGAAACCTTGGATAAATAGATTGCAAACTGGACGACACTTTGTTCCTGGATATCTTGTTCTGTTGAAATTATGATGGTTGCAAATAGATTCAAAAAGGCCTGAGGTAAAACATGAGATTGTAATGTCAGGTGCACAGTCAAAAACTAGTCACAAAAAATTAGTCAGACGAATATAAATGTATTCTACTCTCTTCTGTGTAGCAGCTGAACCATACCTGGCAGATTACCTGCCAATTTAAGACAAACAAAAGTCTCGCAAAAGAAGATCTGTTTTTCACCTGACCTTTTCAGTTTTAAGCAAATACCTTGGTGGTTTAATATTTTTTAGTTTAATAAGATGATTTTCCTCCTGTTTCCTTAAGTTTTTTTGAGGGAAGAAATCTGCTCTACTCCAGGAGCTTTAAACTGGCTGGAGAATAAGAAAATAAAAGTACATGAGGACTGACAATAGGTGCTTGGCAGGGTGCCTTGAGGACTGGGTTTGTTTAGCAGTGCTGAACCAGCAGCTCATATGTTAGTGTGTTCCTCTTTTTTACTTAATTTTCAGCAGCAACAAAATGTTTCATCTGAGACAGGGATTCCTTCATGCCATGTGAGATACACAGCCATTGCAAGGGATGCTACAAGGACTTTTTATCATCTTCCCGTTTTATTTAAAAATAATTACAAGACATAAGTAGAAATATCCAGTAGAATAGAATAGAATAGAATAGAATAGAATAGAATAGAATAGAATAGAATAGAATAGAATAGAATAGAATAGAATAGAATAGAATAGAATAGAATAGAATAGAATAGAATAGAATAGAATAGAATAGAATAGAATAGAATAGAATAGAATAGAATAGAATAGAATAGAATAGAATAGAATAGAATAGAATAGAATAGAATAGAATAGAATAGAATAGAATAGAATAGAATAGAATAGAATAGAATAGAATAGAATAGAATAGAATAGAATAGAATAGAATAGAATAGAATAGAATAGAATAGAATAGAATAGAATAGAATAGAATAGAATAGAATAGAATAGAATAGAATAGAATAGAATAGAATAGAATAGAATAGAATAGAATAGAATAGAATAGAATAGAATAGAATAGAATAGAATAGAATAGAATAGAATAGAATAGAATAGAATAGAATAGAATAGAATAGAATAGAATAGAATAGAATAGAATAGAATAGAATAGAATAGAATAGAATAGAATAGAATAGAATAGAATAGAATAGAATAGAATAGAATAGAATAGAATAGAATAGAATAGAATAGAATAGAATAGAATAGAATAGAATAGAATCAAACACTCCCTATGAGGTATTTATATGACAATATAAAAGGCACTTGCCTAACTGCAGTCTCTAAGATTTAACAACATGGGAGGTGTCTAAGGTTTGGTTTGGTTTGGTTTTCCTTGTGCTCTTTTTGGGTGGTCAGGTGTATATATGCTATTCCCCACAATCTAAAAACCAGTTGTTTAGAAAAAAGAAAATCTTCAGAAAAAGCAGCATGTTTATCACCAACAAATACATTTTGCCAAGAGATAGTTCATGCCGCTAAGAAGTTCAGGGGAAAAACGTTGCAGATGTTGGCGTTATACAGGGAAAAAAGAGTTATTAAGAAACCATAATACAGTTGTGACCTCACCCAGCAGATAGTGCTGCTGAGGGTAATAATTTTTTATGATCCAATCTGCTATCTAACTTTGGAACAACTTGGATGACACAGCTTTTTAAATGTATTGCTTAAAAATGAATGTTTCTGCATCAGAAGAGTGTTTTGGCTTCCTAAGAGTGCGGTAGGTTATTGGCTTTGTTTTGATTCAAGAAATGGAAGATACAGATCTGATTAAGGTAAGGCACAAGCAGGCCATGACATTCTGGAAGGCTTGGAGAATGCATGGTGAAGGAAAGGAATGAAGAGAGGTAGGAAGATAGGAATCTCTAAACTGTTTTTGCAAGATTAGGTTTTTAAAATAGTAAGTTTTTTAGAGATTATGTTTTAAACAGAATTAAATAACAGCTGTGTGAGGGGGCTTTCAGAGACATGAAAAATGACTTGGTTTTCATTCTAACATCCCTATTCACAGGTACAAAGATGACAGCCTTTTAAAAATTTTTTTACAGGTAATGAAAATATGGACATATATAAATGTGTACATTTAAAATTACTTTTTTTGTCTTCCAGCTGAAGCAAACTTCTTTTGCCAGATTTGGGGTTATGAACATCTCAAGATCAGTAAAAAGAACAGAAGACAAAATTGTCAGTGGCAGAAGGCTGTAACCCTTCTGGTGCTGGGCTGCATCCTCTGTGTTAAGGGGATTGCAGTGGTGACAGAAAAGACCCTCTGTCCCTTGCAATGAACTGTATCCTCTGCTACACTCTCTCCAGGAAATCCTGTGGGTGATGACCTTACTCATCCTTGTTCTTTGCAGATGAATCCCAGTTTTGGGCTGCACAGAAACGATAGCGCTGTCGTTCAGGTAAGAAGGATAAATAAAATAAAACCATTCTGTTTGGGAGATCAGTCACACACTGTGAACAATAGGCAGCACCAATCTGGGGTTTGGTTGCACAATTTGTGTGAGCTATTTATTCATACCTAGCGAACAGTGCACACCTGCTCCTGGAAATCCCAAACAACACTGTGTTGAAAACAGGTATCCATGACATTAAAAGTGCAAACCACTGCTGTTCACATCAAAAAACCAACTCAGCAGACTCAGATCCTCTGTAGTGGACAGCAAATAATACCTGAGGCAGCAGCTACAAAGAGAAAAAAGGGATTCCTGGCTAGTGTTTGTGCAAGTGATTTGTCTTACAGTATAAATACACACAAACAGATGATTGCTCATAATGCAGATCTGATTATATGTCATCAAGAGAGAAGATGGGGCTGTTATTATGTTGTTTATTTGGAATGGATGGCACTATTAGTGCTACTGGTAGCTATAGCAGGAAACCGAGCCAGTAATCCCAGCATCACTTCTGAAACAGACAAGCCTTGGAATAGATGGTGTGCAAAGCAGTCAGGGGCAATTTCTTAAAAAATCCTGAATATCCCAACCACCCAGTGGATGCAAAGTGCTTAGGCATCTGCCTGAGATTAGTTTTCACTGCATGAAGAGTTGTACTGAAATCAACAGTAATCCTTGAAAGCATGAATTGTTTACTCAAATACAACCTAAAAGATGAAAAATCATTCAGTAAATGCATTTTCCAAAGGTGCAAAGAACAACTGTTTTTATTTTTCTGCAAAGAGAATGTATGACTCTACCATGTGACATCACATGATTAAGGGATTTCCTCTAATTTGCCACTAAAGTAGCAAACTGGAATCCTTATTTTCCTTTCCCCAGCAACTGAATGCAGTGTATAATTTCCACATGTGACACTCAGAGCCTGTGTTAGAAGAGAGATGGAAAATCATTCAATCTGCCTGCAAAGCTGCCCTCAGGCAAGGCTGGGGGTACAACTCCATGGCATCTGTGGCAGAGCCCAGTGTGATCCATAGGAAGGATTCCTCTTCAAACCAGCTGCACTCAGAGCACAACCCATAAAAATCAAGAGACATTGAAATGGCCTTTTAAATAATTCTGTTAGCAAGAGAGTTAGAGTTCATAGCAGTTTCTTTGTAGGCCACTAAAGGAAAAGTCTCTCAGAGTTAACCAGTCTTACAGAAAAGAACAAGACTGTATTAAAGTCATAAACTAATGATCCTGGGGCCAAGTGGTGTCATATTTCAAAATAACGAAAGAACAATAGACTGCAAGTTTATGTCTTTTATGATAGGAATTTCTTTCAGGATCAGAGTGGAGCACACAGGGATAGGCCATAGGGTAATTTCTTCTCCAGCTTGGAAATACAACTGTTTTTAAAAAATGTGTGTTTATGTATGTGTGCCTATATAGAGATACAGAAGGTTAACAGAGATCAGTAAGTGGTACTTTGTGCCAAAAGGAGAGCAGAGATGCAGAGTGTTGAAGGTTAGATATTGTTTCCTTTCTGTTAGTTGAATTTTTTCAATTAGGTTGCTAGGAAACTAATTTCTGGGTACTTATCCAAAACAAAGGGGTGTCCAAGCACGAGTTTTGGAGCTGATATTTTCTGATAATGGGCCATTAACACTCACTAATGACCTGACACATTACATCATCCCATTGGGAGCTGCTCCACCCAGCTGGGAGGGACCCAAGCATTCCTACCCAGATAAAAAGGGAAGACATAAGAACAGTAGGACTTCCTTTTTCCACTGGATTCCTGGAGGAAGACTGGACCCGTCTTGCCACCACTGGACTTTCTACAGGACCCTCTCTACTCCATAGGACTGCATCTGTTACTCCAGAAGGATTCATCTGGACTGCTTCTAATACCCTGACCAACAGGGTGTCAGGTCACTTCCCTGACTCTGTCAGGGTTTTCTGGGGTTTTTTTGTTTGTTTTATTTGCATGTTTATTTTATTTTCTGTACTACTACATTTGTATTTTTAATATTCCTATTAAAGGACTGTTATTCCTATTCCCAAAACTTTTCCTGAGAGACCCTAATTGCAAAATTATAACAATTTGAGGGAGGGGTTTACATTCTCTATTCAAAAGGAACTTCCAGCTTTTGCTGGCAGATACCTGTCCTTTCAAAACCAGGACAACGAGGCAGAAGAGCATCTTAGGCCAGCATTAGCCCCCTACACGATGCCTAGAGATGTGTGATTTTGAGCACAAAGACACTGTAATTCCAGCAGCTGGAATGACAGAGAGAAACTGCTGCCCACCTGGTGAGCTTGGCTGTCTGATGACAGCAGTAAATGTGGTATTTATGGATTTCTGCATTTCTTCTCCCTGTGGTGGACTAGCAGAGAGACCTGCCCTGTCTGTCAAGGCTTCTCTGATCCTTGCTTGGTGTGTGCACCTTGCCCACAGATGTGGCACATGTGAAGGATGGGTTTCCCCCCTCTCCAGGAATACAGTCCTACCCTGTGGTCCTGGTGGTGACTCCATCCCTGTAAACTCCTACAGCCTTCCTTAAATTCCCTTCCAGAACAGGTATGTACACAGGCTATACACTTGATTTGTTCACCTTGTATTTCCTGTGAAACGTTATAATTGGGTCTTTATTGGCTATTATCCTTCGCTTTTGATGCAGTGCTCTTGTGGCACAGCTATCCTGTGGGTTCCCATGAATGTTTTTCTTTCATTCTATAGGTACCTGCAATCAGCAGTGATACTGGAGGTTTGAGGTACTGATTCCCAGAGCAACTGGCTTCACTGTTCACTCTGTACTGCTACAAATCAACAGCATCGTGCTCATTTAAGGGAAAAGAGAAGACAAAAAAGGCCAGCAATGCTTATTTTTCCCCCTTTCTATAAATATAAATGCTCTTTAGAGCAATTTTCCAGGTCAGTTTTACTCAGTGGTTTGATGGATGCCACAATTTATGTCAAGCTTCAGAAGTAAATGTGGTGTCACCCAGGCAATGCTGCCCAGCATTCAGTGGGTGAGCCCCCACGGGACCAACCTGGGACAAGTCTGAACTGAAAAATTGAACACCTGGCTACCTCTGTCTCCTCTGCCTCTCTGTCATGGATGAAGTGGCTCTTATTTCTTTGGCCTGATCAGAAACAAGCCTGTCTAAAATTTACTTTTGAAAACTTCCCTCTAATGTGACAGGAAAATGCTACTACATTGATTTTAACTGGTTACAAAAGAAAAGCCATTTTTCTTAAAAATATTAGAGACTTTTGACCTTTAAAAAATAGATAGTTGACACTTTGTCCTGTCACTTTTCCTTGTGAACATGAAAAACTTGTCTTCCTACCATGATTTATTGAACACCAGGGAGTTACAGGGTAATATCTCTCAGCAGATATTGATGTTTCAGAAATGAAATCAAGGACTGACTCTTCTCATCATCTCTTTGCTTTGCTGAAGATACACACACGTGCTGTACTGGCCTTACTAAGTAAGTGGAAACCCATTTAACCAACTGAACACTAATAGCAGCTCCACAGTTAGAGACAGATAGTGTATGAATCAGTCTTTGAGGGAGATTATCAGGAGGTGTCAGTGCTGTGCCTTCCTGTCTTCTCCAAAGGGCATGAAACCGTGTTCTCAAATAAATCCCTGCAGGCATGGGGGGAAAAAAAAATGCAAATTTCTGCACAGCAGACAGAAGCAAAGGGGATTTTATTTCTATCGGTGTTTTAGGACCATGCCAGCAAACCAGATGAAAGTCTGTGGAGAGTTTGGTTGCATCAAATTAATTGTCCATGTAACAGTTTTAAATTGGTCTCTCTAATCTGAAAAAGCACATGATTAGTCTGCAGAATTGGGACTGATAACAACTAGATCCAACAGACGAAGCTACATCATTCTAAGAATTGATTTTATAATCAGTACAGTTTGGGGGGATGGATATCTCCTCATACTCCAGCACTAAGGGAGTGTATTATACTCCTTTTAGTTTATTGCCAGCAATGCTGAAAATGCATGAAACTTTGTAGGGTCAAACAAGAAAAAGGGTCTTAGGAGGAAATGGCAGCTTTCCACAGAAATATGGCTCCACACAGGCAGCCCAGAGAGATGGGGCTTAGAACTCAGTGCCCTCCAGCCCCTAGAACAGACATATTTGCTTCCCCTGGATTCAGGTAATGCTAAATTTTATCTTTGACTATGAAACCTTGCAGGGAAGACAGAAAAATGTGTGTAAAATAGGAGCACCCACCCAGTCAATGGCACTTTTCCCCCTCAGGCATGATGGGCTCCAGAGGATGTTGAGACCATGCTGGCAGACAAAGATGCGTGTTCAGCTGAGGAAGGGACCTTTGGAGATGCTGATATTCCTAAATTATAACTCCTTCCATGGAAATGGGCAAGCAGCATTTATTGCCACTTATCTTGTATTACTCCTCTCTTGGCTTTAGTAGCCAGCTAATGATGAAGAGTTTATTAAGATGATCTTGGCAGATGAAGAAATTACATTTGAGACAATCATTTGGGAGAGCAGCTGAACGAGGAAGTGTGGCAAATAATTTCTGGGAAAAATCAATAGACAGACTGTCTTGGACTGGGAGAACATGTGGCTTCCAGAATGCAAAGTCTAGTGACAGCCTTTCCAAACAGATCATCCTGAATCAGATGCTCCCAGATACTTCAGCAGACAGTTTTGAAATGCTTTAAGGAAGCACACGTTCATGAGAGGCCTCTGGAGGACAGTTCATTACTAATTCAAATATGTTACAGAAACAGGAATATCCAGAATAACAAGTGCCTCAGATAGGCACAATTAACATTTTAGCTAAAAGAGGAAATTCTAAAAAAAAATTATTCTTACTCCTCAATTTTTACATTAAAAATTCTCCCAGAACACTATTATTCACCAGAGGAAATCATATAGTACATACACCTACTTCAGTGAAAATAAATCTCCATGACTTGACCCATCATAAGAAAAATATTAGCATTGCCTAACGTTAAGTCCAATTATGAATATAGACATCATCCAACAGCTGCCAGCACCATGCACTACGTCTTTCAAATGTGTGAAAGGATTTAGGTTTCTCTTATTCAGTGTTAAGGGTTCTCCCTGTGAAATAGTCTTTTCCAGCACAGAGATTTCCTTGTCTCCCCTTTTCTATTTGCATTCATTCTTCCCTTCCATAAAAGCTACTTACCATCCTTATGTTTTGTGTCTAACTGAAGCCTTGACCCTACAATCTCTTATCCTTGAGCTTTGGCACCAGGCTCAGCTAAGATGGTATTGCATAAATGTTTGTATGATTAAACATAGCCTAACCAGGGAAAAGGGTATTCTTTTATGCTTCCAAAGTTAAATCCAAGCCTCTGCCTTGCTACAGACTGCCAGAGAAAAAACATGCACCACCAAGAAGCTACTAAATCAAAAGCTTTACAAAAAAGTGTGCAATGAGACTTATTTATCTAATTATGATACCATCACGAGCAGAAAAAATACCATTAACCCCATATCTTCAGGTTCTATATTGGAGGATGCACACACAACCCCTAACCCTTTTGCCAAGTGGCAGCAAAGAGGAGCTTGAATCAAAATACTTTATTTTACAAATAACTGTAGAGCTGTCCACTATGAAACCTTGGAAAATCATATGCTTCCACCTGAATTGTAACCCTTATCAGCAAACACTGCAAGGCTGCACACAGATAAGAAAGTCTTAACAGGGGGAAGGGAAGATGTCATAAAACTTGGGCCAAAATTCACTATAATAATATGTTTGTGTTTGTGTGTGTATACACACAATATTCCAATAAAAGCAACAAAAATAATAAACCCATGGCCACAGGATCATTCTTAGAAAGGATTAGCAGGCATCAGCTTGTCTGCAGATGTCTTCTGCACATCTCATCCCATTTACAAGGGGGCTGCTGGCACCACTGCTCTGTAACCCACTCTGGAGAAGCACTAAACCAACAGAAGCTTTCTGCTCTTGTGGGACTTTCACAAGGGAATCCTCAGGCTGGACCCAGCCCTTTGATGGGGAGCCCTCGGGAAGAACCATTTCATAAGAATGAGGCAAAACCGTTGAGAACCCAGAGGCAATTCTTGGCTACTTGGGAACAATCTGTTCCTCCTATGTCAGAGTATTTTGATCTACCTGGGAACTCTTATCCTCCCCACTGTCCTGGGTCATATATACCTGGGGCATAGAAGGAAGTTGGACCTAGAGATGATACAAAAAGCCTTATTGGAATTAGGTCTTCCTTCTTCATCAAGAGAAAAGAGGAATCCTCCTCCCTAGCTACAGCACTGAAGAAGGAGGCTGAAAAAGAAATGTGGTTTGAATTTAAAAAATCATGTTGTCCTTAGAAGTTGCTGTGTCTATTCCTTTGCTGAAGTGTATTTCATATACTTATGATAGTTTTTTCTATCTGACTTCCTGTATTGATGTAAATAAAATGGAACTTACAGTGTTTTCACAGCACGCAAGCCTTGGCAAAACCTTTTTGTAGTTCCAGTAAAACCCCTTGAGAAAACACTACTGATAAGGGGGAAAAACAATTCCTCAGGAGATCCCAAACCACAAAAATTACCATTTGGAAAAGTCATGATCAAACACACTTAAAAGAATTAAAAAAAATAAATTAAATCCATCATTTCTGATAAATATAATTCATTTAGTTGAGACTGAAGATTTCAGACTCTGCAGCAGAAGGAATGAAAATCCACTGGTTTTAATAACGGGTCTGCATTACATTAACATCCTATATTTTAGAGGAGTGCATATTTTCCTGCAATTTTGAATAAGTGTTTTCCCTAGAAAGCACACAGCTCAATACACAGAACACAGAAGTACACAAACTTAAAGGCAATCCTCTGACAGCAAATTAGCTCAGATTTAAAGGAATGTTTTTTGCATGCTAAATACTGAATTAAAATAAAGAGAAAAATAATATACTGTTTCTTTTTCCACCAGCAGGGAAAAAAGCAAGCATTTTTGGATTCTTTTAATAGCAAAATGAAGAAACGAATATAACATATTATGGAACATGATCAGAATTTCCTCTGAAAGATGCTTTGTCTTGAAATTACCCAAATTTGAACCAGATCCTTGGACAGAAGGGCGTTTTTCTTACATGCAGAAAGATACAGCAAACAGAAAGCCGCAAGCAGCTCCTGCACACACCACATTCTTCTACACAAAGGTAGTAGGGCTGCATTGTACTCTTTCCATCAGTTCCAAAATGGCTCTGCAGTGTGGTTATGGCTAAGAGATTCCCCAAGTGAATCCCTTGTGCTCCATCTGAATGCCTTTGGTGAGGACAGATTATGCAGCAGCTTAAATAATTTTAATTTTTGTCTTTGCCCTGGGGGCAGAATTACTGAATTGGTACTTCAAAATAGCAGGGTCAGGACAGTGGGACGTATTTAACTTCAGGACAACACAAAACCCCACATCAGATGTTTCGGATTTAGTTGATACTAACGAATTCAAACATACTTGTATATTTTGATTTTTTTTTGGTGTGGTTTTTTTTTTTGTGTGTTTGTTTGTTTTTTGTTTTTTTTTTTTTCAACTGGCATATACTTCTAATCAATTTTATAACTTATTTTCAGTTAAATGAATAAACCTCTGTGAGTACACAAGTTCTAAGAAGCCATACAAAGAATATTTATCTATGAGGCCTGTTAAAAGAGATTAATGATACGAAATGACTCCACTTCTGCTCACTTTTTTCTCTGTGTGCTGCTAAAGTCAATTTAAGGACATTCATGCCCTGAAGACTGAGAGGGGCAGAGAAACTCCCCTGGAGTTCGGGTTATGACGTGAACTCAGGACATGACTCTCCCACCTGTGACTCTCCTACATACATTTTGCTTTATCATTTAAAGAGTCCAGAAGGGAAGCACCAGGATGCATGCTCTTATATCCTTCTCCTTAAAGATGTGCAGATGGAGACCTGTTAGGAGACCTCAGCTTTGTCAGTGACATGATTACTTAGGAAGGGGGCAAAGGAGAAGAAGGAAGGCCCCCATTAAACAGGGAGAATGCACTTGATTTTCTTTTAGGTCACTTTTAGTTTAAAGTGAGGTAAAAAGACTTTATTGATGTGGATGGCAAAATCTTCAATTTATCCACAGATGAGGCACAGCACAGCCAAAGCAATCCAACCTTCCCACAGTGCCCCACAAAGGAGTGTGGACACCCACTGAGACCCCATTTCAAAGTCTGGCCAAAAGAGGCTGCTGCTGCTGACAACCAGCTGTGGCAGCCTTAGCTTGCAATGAATCACCATCTCCTGAGGGCACAGGCTGACATCACCCTCTCATGGTATGCCAGCCATCAGCCTGCCCATGTGAAAATAAAACATTCATCACACACATGCGGACTGGATATGAACAAATGACCCAGAAATCTGGGGGGTTCCAAGTCCTATTACCCTCTGCCTGAGCCATTCTTCTGTCACAAGAAACTTGTTGTGACATATTTTGTGTGGGCTGCCGGGTGGAGAACAACCCAGTACCTACTTTGTCATTTAGTCCTAAAATTATGTATAACTCATTCAACATACAAATAAAAGAAAAATATCTACCACAGAAGAGGAAAATGCGGTAGCAAGGGAAAAACTTCCTTGTTGCATATTAGATCTTAATTTGAATTCCAGCATATATCTGAATGAATTATATTTTTTAATTTGTTTAACTATGCTAATAGTCGCCATGCACTAGTGGTTTTAGCAGTATTTTCCCTTTATATGTATGACTCAAGAATTGCCATAGCAACCTTGCTTCCTAATTAGCCTTCAGTTACTAACAATCAATAGGATTAGACAAGGTCAGTGGTGGAGTAAAAGCTGGAGGTAAGCTCTACAGATTTTAAAAAAGGCTACTGAGAGTGAATAGCAGCAAGAAGAGGAAGAGAGGGCTCCTGGATGCTCTTCCTCAAAGAAAAGTGGTCTTCCCCAAAGAATGATTATTGCTCTACCATTACTCACTCTCCTGTGAACCAAAGGAGTTGTGGCAAATGAGAGCTTTGCCCCTGGAGTGCAAAGAGCTTTCAGCCTGGCAACAGATTCACAAAATACAAGGAATAGTAGCATCCTTACATGTGCAGATAAAAAAATACTTTACTGTCACATTGCTGGCACTGATGTTGACTGCACACCACCAAAATCAAGAACAAATAAGTCCTAGATTTTTATCAATATGAAATCAACCTCCCTGTGTGGGAAAGGTGCATGAAACCTGGAGACTGTCCAGTTGACAGGAAGGTGCTGCCTTGGAGCTAAGCCTGTGCAGGACTTAGCTGAGATCTCATTAGGAGGCCCTCCCTCTGGAGACCTGAGTGATTGCCCACTGCTGACACTATTCCCCCCTCATTTTTACAGCCTGCTTCAGTCGTTAACATGTTATCTGTTACCCTGAAAGCACAGTGCCTGGCAGCACAGTAGGATGGAAATATAATGTGCTATTCAGAGCTACTCTGGGTCCTGGGAATACAAAACAGGATCCTTGATACTGACAGATGAAGGTTCGTGAAAAGCCACTTTACTTGTTAGTGTGTTTAGGTCTGCTACCAAGAAACACAGGCAAAACCAAGCTTATTTTTATAAAAACAGTTTGTGTTGTCAATTATGCCTGGGCACATGGCTGTCGCAGATGAACTGAAATCCATTTACTTTCCTCTGTAGAAATTAATTTCCTCTTGGCTCTGTCCTCTGTTCCTCCCTGGAGGTCACTCCTTGGCTGCAAATCTGCCTCCAGCCTCAGCTCCTAGTCCTGGGTCCCCCAACAGAGGGTCAGGATCAGGGAATTGAGGAACCAGGATGTGGTACATGGTGAAAATGTAATGACTAAAGACTCTGGACAGTGCCGTGTGAGGGCACTTCAAGTCATGAGTTTTGAAGCAATGTGTCTTGACCTCCCCCTGCACAGGATGACTCAAGGAAGGATGAAAGGGTTATAAGCTCAAAAAAGGCAGCTTTGATTAGAATATCAACTAGGATAATTAACTTTAAAGCAGAAAAACCCTACAGGATATTGGAAGAGAATGGGAAGATTTTATATCCTCCCTACCCTGATATCCAGTGCCTTTGGAGGTTTGGAGTTCATGGAATCATAGAATAGTACAGGTTGGAAGGGTCTTTTCAAGGTCATCCAGTCAACCATCCCAGAGGGACATTTACTACATCAGGTTGCTCAGAGACCAGAACAATCTGACCTTGAATGTTGTCAGGGATGGCTCATCCACAACCTCTCTGGGCAACACATTCCAGTGCTTCAGCACCTCAAAAGCTTCTTCCTTATATGTAATCGAAATCAACCCTCTTTTGGTTTAAAACCACAACTCCTTGTCCTTCTGCAACAGGCCCTGCTGAAAAGTTTGTCCTCCTCTTTTGTGCAGTCCATCTCTAGACACTGAATGGCCAAGTTACTCACTGGCTTGTTCCTGGTGGCAGTAAGCTCTGCTCAGAGTAAATCCTGTCCATCACCCCTGGGGCTGCTCCCTGCTCTCCAGGGCAGACCTTGAGTGACACATACCCATCTCTGGCTTCAAACTCTCCTACAACTTGGAGCCCCTCAAAGCTGCAAAGCCTCTTTATCCCACAAAGGAAATACCCAGAACTCCTTCCCTCCATGGAGCTCTGATGCTGCCAGCTCTCCTAAAGAGTCTCATCTAATTGGAAACAAAAATAATAAATAAACACATTCTTTTCACTGCATTGTGCTCACCCCTTCTCACAGTACAGACGGGAAAAGCATAAATCTTAAAAATCCAGCACAAGAAGCCTTAAAAATGTGGGGAATAAAGATGAAAAGCAGATCACTACAGAAACCTCATTCCAAATGAAAGATAAGATTGACAAAGGGATTAGACATGTCTAATGAGCACCTTCACTTCATAATTACACTAGAAAGGATAAACATTCCCAGATAAAGACGTAAATCTTCGTGCTCTTGAGCAGAAAAGCAAGACAGAAGTAAACAATGCTTCCAAATAACAAAAGCTGGTTTAATTCTGTCCCCACATGAAATTCTGCATTATTCCTGCTTTTAGTGAAGAAATTTCTAAGCACAGAACAAAATGGAGAGACCATTCCTGGCATTTCTGCTGAGAAACCCCCTATTTATTCTGTGAGTTTCTTCTCCTCAGAGGAGGAAGTACCCTATGAGGTGGACAAAACATATTCTCCACGTGGATGAACTATCCCACAGTTGCTACAGAAATGTTTGCTTCAACATCCTCCTTCAGAAAGTGACATCAGCAGCTTTCAGAGGTGAGGTTCTGGACTGGGAAAGTCAAAAGCCTGCCCTGTCCCCATTTCCTAGTTTTCTGCTGACTAGTCTGGAAAACTTACAGACATCAAGAGTTCTCCAGCTTTCTGCATTTCTCTCAGAACCATTCGTTTTCAACCATAATTTCCATCTATGGTATTGTCTCCCCAAGTATTCAAAATACTTTCTGGCTTACTGTCTACCATTCTAAATCTTAGCAATTTAAATGTTTCCCAGACTACTCTCTGTGTATACACCACCACACATGCATGTATTTAAGTATATAAGTATATATATTCAGCCAGGTAGTGAGTGGTTTAGTCACAAAAGGTACACCACTTTTACTTATTTTTAAAGAATCACACATATATATGGAAGTCTTCATCCAAACCATAATCCTGCTCTAGAAATCAAAACAAATATTCGCAGTGTTTTGTGAGCAAATTGTTCTTGGCTTGGTCACAAAACAAACAATGGGCAAAATGAATCTCTGGTTTTACACCTGGGATGAATTAGGGCCAGCAGAGCCTTTGATGGAAAAATCAAAATGCAGCTCACTAATAATGATAAAATGCTCAATTGCCTCTCCACTGAGCAAAGGAGCCATCAAACTAATGATTAAATCCACATCAATCATTTGGCATAATAAAAATAAAGGTTGTGCAATATAATGTTGTCAGAGAATCAACATCTCCTGCTTAGAAAATAAATGTCTTGACTTCATCTCAACATTTGTTTTCCATAAATGCTGAGGGTTATATTTATATCAGCATTTGTGTAGCAATGGGAAACACTCCTTCATTGCAACATGTCAATTCCACTGGTATTATTCCTAAAATAAACAAAAAAGCTGGATAAAATTAATATGGGAATGTGTTTCTGAAATCCTCCTGAAACTGAATTGCCATTTCGAATCTGTTGCCAGACTTCTTTCAACAAACAATATTTAGTAGTGGCAACAATAAATATTGAGGCAAATCCCATTTAGAGCAAATTTGGCACAATTTCAAGGAGGTCACACTTTTTGCTTTCACGTGCTGGTATAGTTACAATACACTCAACAAGATTAACAGAGAAAATATTACAAAAAAACTTTTTTGTAGTTAGAAAATACCTTTTTTCTTTTTTTTCTTTAAAACCCTTAATTTTGTATTTACAGTCCTGTTTTCAAGTCAGTACATTTTAATTCAGAATTCTATTGAGAAATTTGGGAGTTAATATGTACCTAACAGAATTTTTTTGCAAATTGCTTGGGGATATTAGAATGAATATACTGATTTTACCAAGAAAAACATAATTATTTAATTCAGGACAATATTCTGACACATCACATGAGAGTAGACATATCTTTTGCCATGTATAGGTGATGAACTATATTTGAAGATGTAAAATGTAAATCGAACCAGCAGTTCTTAGTTCCATGGTAGATGCAAATAAATTTAATAAAGGTACCACTCAGTCACCTTAAGGATTATTTTATGTTAATTAGTATACATGTATTTTTATATTTACAAAGTCACTAAGATGGTAATTTATTCTACCTTGAAAGCACATGAATCTCATAATGAAATACAACTTGAAACTTCCTTTATTCCCAAGTAGAATGAATCTTCTGGAGGAAAGAGATGAAAACTGAAAAAAGTGACCGATTTTGGGGAAAAAATTTTGATTTTGCCAACATGCATCCTTCCCTCTTGGAACAAAAAGCCCACCCAAAAGTATCTGAGATGCATGTCAAAAAGCTGACCAGATATAGCAGCCTCCTCAGCAAGCAGCAATCATACCCATGGGAGAAAAGAAGAAAGATTATGGGATTAATTCTGCACCACAGGATGACCATAAATTCTGAGGCTCCTCAGGCTAGCTGACAGGCTAAGTTTGCCAGTCACAATAATCAGCTCCATGCCTCTGATGCAAGGATCTGGACTGGGGCTGCCTTGCAAAACTTAATGATCCAGAGCAAGCAAATATCTCTGTGTGATGCTGAACCTCCAGCCTGTCTGGCACAGCTTCTTCCTCTAGTGGTGGCTGGGGAAGCCCAGAAAACTGTCTAAGAACAGGACAAGCCAAGTGAGAAATAATCTAATTGAGAAAAAAAATCTCCATAATTCACATTTTCAATTACAGAGATGGAGGGTGGGTTTTTTGGGTTTTGTTTTGTTTTATTTCTTTGTTTGGTTTGGGTTTTTCTTTTTTTGACCGCTGGGCTGAGACCTTCTTTAAGAACTATGTGTTTCATCCTCAAATCTCATTTTGGATGAATGAGGATCCTTAAGAGCCCACCCTTACATATGCAAAATGCCTGCCTTAATTTAGCATGCACTTAATTTTATCTGCTTTGTTAGCATGGAGGAAGGCAGAAGAATATTGGATCAAAGTTTCCTCTTAAAACAGAGTGGGAACTCACACAAGCATTTGCCCACTTTTCAAGTTTTATGAATTCAGATAATCTGAACAGTATGTCACTGGGGAGAGGCATTAAAGCACTTAGCATACGTTCAGACAAGTTGGTTCTCAGTTTTTTTTTTTTCTCTCTCTCTGTCTAGACATCTGTAAAACAGGGACCTGAAATGATGTGCAAGATGATTCTCCCTTAAATACTTCAGTCTTTAATGCTGGCTTCACACCAGTGCAGTTAACAAATAAAGATTCTGCTAACAGTTCATTACCAAAAAGCTCATTCTTGCTCAACAAAAACAAGTAATGACAAAATGTATTTTCTTTCTAAATTTATTTTATTAAAGAAAGCAAGCATCAAGATACTCAACCACAGAGAAAGAATTGTGAAATATTTCTTTCTTGTGCTCTGATGTGTTTCAATTAAAATATGCAAATATTAGCGTGTTTTTCTGTGACTTTTTGAATAGAAAATTTAGGAAATGATGATATGGACACTATTAGTTGATTTTACATTTCCTAGCTTCTTCTTCTAAGGGTTTTTTAATTTTTTTTTTGTAATGTTGTTCCATCCAAGCATTAGCAAAAGACTGAGATTGGATTATCTTTCCTTGAAATGTAGCAAAACTCTAATTAAATCTCAGCTCTTTGACAGTGGCAGTGGGTAAATGACACGGATAATAAATTTCTCCTCTAGTTTTTGTAATTGTGCAAGGGATGACAACAGTAACTGCAAGTGGAAGATCTCTTCCACAGACAAGCTTTGGCAGGGAAAAGTAGAATACCAAGTGATGATGCAGCAAAAGGTTTATAGATTATAATAAAGCCACCCAGTCTTCGTTCATTGCTTACTGTGTTTAGAATGCAAGGCATAGTGTCTACTGGCATGAAATAAACTGAATTTGGAACACCAGGCTTCCTATATTTTCATATCGAACACAAAAGTTGGCTATCCAGGGGGTGATGTTTCCAAAGGCTGCAGGAGGGTCCCCTGAAGCAATGGCACTGCCTGGAGAAGGAGAAGTACCCTGGCAGCTCACGGCTGAGCAGAGACACAGCACCAGGCACTGCTCCACCCACTCCTCCACCACCATGGGATACAGGACCCCTGGGAGAACCTCCTGTGCCTGCTTGCCTTTCACATCCCATTTGTGGGAACCCATCTCAAAGGGCAAAGGGGGCAAAAGAAGACTGACACACCCAGGCTGCTGTCAGGCTGTGAAATGCACGTCTGGCAGAGGACAAGCTTTCTTATGTGATTTTACTGCTGAATCAGAGGCCTGATGTGGCACCAACCCCTCCACTGAGGAAAAAGCCCTGTTCCAACCCACTGACCACCATCAAACACAGTCACCAGTTTCCCTTCCCAGACTGTCAGCTGGGGTGGGGGCATCTTGCAGTCTGGCTGCAGGAGCCTGGAAGCCTCTCGTGATTGCTCCCTGCCTGACCAGCAGCCTGCTGACTTGTCCAGGGCTGCAGGGAAAGCCTCACATCACAGTAATGGCCCCATTCAAACATTTATTCTTTGGGATAACAGCCTGAATTTTGAATTTCTTTGCTTATGTTGATTACTTGCCTTAATGTTTTTGAACAGTAGTCCTCTATTCCTTGAGAGAAAATGCATAGACTAATTTACATGCATTAAGTAGCATACTTATTTCCATGGCCTGCCCTTAAGATGCAGAAAGTTACACAGAAGTTCCTATAATGTAAATTAGAATTTAATATCCTTAGAGTTGCACCTTGAGAATATACCCTGGAGTATTTACTACCAAAGGATGACTTTTACCTTTTTCAGTATGTATTTTGATACACAGAATAGTCTGTGTACCACTTTCACCTTAGGGATGTAAATAAATACTTTTATAAGCATGTTTATAAGCACTGTTTGACTTATATATCACAGTAGATCCTAAAAAAATCTGTATTTTTCTGCTTGAAAAAAAATAAATAGCAGGTTAATCCAAATGATGCAATGAAAAATACAAAGCAACTCCTTCCTAGATACAATTTTCAAATGCTTTGGCTACACTGAATCGTAACCATTTTCTCAAAATAGCTTTAATGAACTTATTTAAGCCGAGTCTTTTGCATCTCAAATGAGGCAGCGCACAATACAAGCAAAACTGGAGAAGCTGTGAAATGCTGAACAGCTTTCTTGGTAGCAGAAGACACAGACTGCTCGTCCTTAGGTGATCCTGTGATTCCCACCTCACCCCCTTCTCTCCTAAGTTTTTGGGCTCTACGCTGAAAAGTGTCACAGTCACATGCAGGAGCTTAATGAAACTGATTTTAGGAGCACGTGGGATGGGTTAGCCACTTTTTAGCCCAGGAAGCCTGATGGCTACTGCTGAAGAGAGTCTGGATGGTGAGTGCATCAATTTGCCAGGTTGTTATAACTTGCTAAAGAATGTGAAGTCTTTGCATTCTGCCAAATTCTCTAGGTGAGACTGAAAATCAAACCAAGAATTCTGGTCCTTCCCAGGCCACAGAAAGAGAGACACCCTTTGATTCAAAATTCTGGCTTCTGGTCTCTATTGTCTGCAAGTGACTCCTCTGAGTTTAGATAAAACATGAAAGGTAACTCAGTGTGATCTAATTGAGTCAAAGGAAAGTGTGACTTGCCTTTTAGCCTACAGGGGCAAACAGGAGAGATTTTTAGCCCAGGTTGGTTGTTTATGAAATAAGCTGGTGCTTGTGTATCTAGGTCACAGAGCAGCAGCATTTGTCCTTAGGAATTATCACTGGATCCACAGTCTCAACAAAGAGAAAACCATAAAATCTTGAATGCACTAAGTAATTGAGTAAATACATAATTTGGGGCTATTTTTCTCTACAAATTTGTGAGGAAGCGGTAGACAGCTGCTGTCTCCCATAGACAGAAAACTTTTGTTTCCATGGGTGTCAGCTCTTGTGGAATCCCTCAACCCTAAAGCTTTGGCTTTCCTTGATCTCCAGAGCTCATTAAGGGTTTAACTCATCAAGAACTGTTATCCATACCACGGTTCATGCTCTTAAAATGTGTCTTTGCCGGCATCTGTTAAAGAAATGCCTCCCTCCAATTACTCCAAAACAAAACCAGGGCCAGTAATGGTGTTTGTTTTTTTTTTTTTTTTTTTTTTTTTTTTTTCCTCTGTGACATCTTCTAGTTCAAGTACTACTTCATCCTTGCAGCTGAATTTCCTTAGGCTGCACAAAGGTTGGGTTTGAGAGCAAATGATGAACCAAAGCATTATGTTTTAGCTTAAACCCTTCAAAAAGAACAAATAACTCATGATGAATTTTCAAGGGAATTGTGCTTCAGGGTACAGACATGAAGCCTTTTTTGCTTGCACAGGGTAACACAATCAGACCAAACTTCCTATAAATATGATCCCCAAATCAGCCCTTGTAAGATCAAGATTCACAAATCTACTTTGCCACCTCATAGTAACAGCAGGAAACTTAGCAACAAAAGAAAGGAGACTTACTGTTGCTTCTGACTGCCTCTACCCCAAATTAAGCTCTTTCTGTGCAGGTTGAGGATGACATAGCTGCTGCAGAGCATGTCAGATTGATTTTGCCATCTATGTGCCTGCATGGGACTGCTTTTTCATTTAGTAACTGGAGGGTTAATTAGTTCTAGGAGTATAAACAAGTTGGTTAAGCAGAAGTCCAGAAGAACTGCCACGTTCCAGTTGTCTAAGACCTAGGAGTAAACTAAACATGTAGCAAAAATAACTAATCTGCTTTCCTGAATACCTATTTGCTAAATCAACAAGAAGCCAGAGTTTTGCAGAAGTCAGAAAGTTGAAAATGGCAAGGCTGTTCCTCAGACCTGTGGGATTCTGAAAGAGTTTTCTATCTGAAAATTCAAGTTGCATGTTTAGTAAGAGAAGTCTCTGATAATTATAGCCCATAAGTTTATTTCATAACTTTAAACATTTTATTTAATAAGAAAAGATCCTTCTCTCAGAATGTACTTCAGGAAAATTGTTGCACCATAGGACAGTCTGCAGAACGGTCATTTCATGTTTTGTCAGCAACTGATGGAACTCAGATGGTTGAGAAGATAATGACAAACTAGAAAATGGTTCAAATGGGTGCTCACTCTCTCTCTCAAAAAAAAAAAAAAAAAAAAAAAAAAAAAAAAAAAAAA